>JAEMWC010000008.1:892500-917500 GCA_016490735.1 Pachyseris speciosa
GCATCCAATTCTTTTCACACAAAGTCAGTCATATGAATCACAAGCATTTCGCGTATTTACAACGGTGTTTTAACGATTCGCTAACTCTAACCATAGCGACAGCTGAACGACAAAAACATTTTTGTTTTAATCAAAGAAGGTTAGTCTAAAACCAAAGAAACTGCACCCCTCGATCATCAGTTGCGCGCGAGGGAAATTTTATTTAAGCTTAGTTGCAATTAACGCGTGGACAAAAATAAACATTTTAAATTATTTTATGTTGTATAAACAAGCACTTTAATACGAGCAATCGTCACAGTACTCCGAAGGACTCTGAAAAATGGTTTGTCGCACTTAAAAAGTGTGAAAACAAGTTTTACTGCCTCTTGCGAGAAATTCTTTCTACGAGAGAATTTAGACCTTGCCGGAGTGTGCAAACTGACCCATTTCGCGCCAACTTGGGTGATACTCTCCACCACTGCTAAGCAGTTTGTAAATCTTTTTACCGAAGGTGTAATTTGCATTTAACTGCCAACATACATACATACATACATACATAATTTATTTATCCTAGAAGCAAGCTATATTTACAATGGTGTCATAAAGCCACCAAAACGCTTTAATTTCTTTGTCTTCACTCTTAGTTGTTTACGATGCAAAAGGCTTTATTTTTATTACGTGCAACTGGAATTCGATCTGTTTCAAGAATTGCCAAGAATTGCAGACGCGCAGGATACGTTATCCATTAACGGGTTATGTATCAGTCAATTCCAAAAGCGCCCATCCCCCCCCCTTCCCACCCGGGCAAACACCCGGGCATTTGACTTTTTTGAAAATTTTTGATCAAATGCCCCGCTGTGTTTTCAGTTTAGACTGTCAAATGCCCCACTGTTAGGGCCTCAAAAAGGGCAAATCCAGTGTAAATCTATAGCAAATCACTCGTTGCATGAAGCATTTTGGAACGCTCCCCGCTCATAATAAATATTCTACTCTAAAATCGCTTACCTTTTTCAAACCAAATCCGAAAAATTGTGTGCAAAAACTCTTTTCTGATGTCTTTTGTCGGCCCTCCAACCTTTGAATAAAGGCATATCAACTTTATATTAATTTTAGTAAACAACAGAAAACCTACGCGGAATCTTGAAGTAAAGGAAGCGAAGCGGCTCCCGTGGTGAATGAATGAATATTTGCGCGCACCAATGTTTAGCCGATAGTCAAATGCCCCACCGTGCGGGACAAATACCCGGGGTATGCCCGGGGGGGGGGATGGGCGCTTTTGGAATTGACTGATACATTAATGGAAAAGTCATTTAAAGGCTAAACGTGAATATTTAAACAATTTGCTCATGTCAGGTAGTCACATGATAGAACATTGAGTCCCTTATCACAGTCATATTTCTAAAACCTACAATATCTGAAACATTAACTTTCAGTCGAAGCTGGGTTTTGTCTAACAAGTGGTCTTTGAACATTTGACTGACTCAAGCAGCCTGGATAATGGCCGAGAATGCTTCCATGCAGGTGCTCATGATCGTAGGCTACAGTGCGATCTCCCTGTGCGGACTCTTTGGTAATCTTCTCGTCGTCCTCGTCATTAGAAAGCCAGGCATGATTACAGCGAGCAACATTTTCATCACAAATCTATCGGTGGCAGACTTTGCTGTGTGCCTCATCAACATCCCCTTTACAGCCGTTGTCAATTATTCTCGGCACTGGCCGTTTGGTGCTGTTCTTTGCAGATTGATGTCGTTCCTTTTTGGCGTGGCAATAGGCGTCTCAATAGGCACTCTTGTAGCCATCGCCGGAGAGCGATACTGGCACATTGTTATGTACACGAGACGTAGCCTCACGGTTCGCAAATCTTTGAAAGCCATTGCTGTCATTTGGATTGCACCTGTCGTTTTCTTTCTCCCGCTTGCCGTGTTTAGCGAGACTTCAACTCGGAAGGACGGAGATAAAGAAATCATCAACTGCGGGGAGGAATGGCCAAATGTTAAATCGAGACAAGCCTTTACCATGCTGTTGTTTTTGTGTTGGTATTTACTGCCTCTGTTACTAATCTCTGGTCTGTACATAAAGATTGGTCGATTCTTGAGAAATCTACCCCTAAGGCAGCAAGGTAAGACCTATTTAATATTATCTTTACGATGTCTACAATCGTTCATTCGATACAATAAGGAGGGAAAACAGCTGAGTTTCAATGGCATTTTTGTTTATTTTTAGTGAATAATCGTGCCCAGAAGAAAACCATTCGTATGCTCATCACAGTGGTGTTGTTATTCGGCATTTGTGGGCTTCCATTCCATATTGTTTTCTTGTACATGGATTTCAGCAAGTCCCCGTCAGGTCCTTTGCCGCAGATCGTAACATTTTGTCAGTGGTTAATATTTGCAAACAGCGCCTGCAATCCTGTGGTGTATGCAGTTTTAAATGAAAAGTATAGACGAGAGTTTGCCAGTTTGCTTTGCAGAAGTCAAAACAGCAATCAAGTTCTTGCAGATTCTGCCACTACTGGTACAACTCATACCGTGATGGAAACGTCTTTTATAGCCTAGTAAGAAAAAGGGAACATCTCTCTCTAGTTAAAGCTATATGCCTGGTCAGAAGATGAATTATTTATCTTCATGTTGAAGTCTAAGCCATTATTAGTCAAAGAAACAAATCTTTTTTAACGAAATGGCGAAAAGAAGAAGGAGAAAATGTTAATGCTGTCCCAGTTTTAGCTTCGTATGGATTAAATGGAATCAAATTTAGTTAAATTTTTAATAAAATGTTTAATAAAGTACATTTAGTTTAACGATTCTAGTTTAAAAACGGGGGTGTTTAAATGTGCTTAAAAATAACAATAACGGACTTTGTAGAATCCATATCCGTGTCTAAGCCTTCCAAGTAAACATTTAGTTGCGTTAGCACAGGAGGCTCACATATTCTGTTTGTAATAACCGTTTGCCAGTAAATATGTGGCATTTACCGTAAGTTTAATAATTCATACTAGTAATATATAGATTTAGCCAAGCCTAAAAACGGAGCTCCATGGTTATTATTTTATTACTGGTATGGAGCAACTTCGCATAGCTTTCCTTGCGCCAATATTTTGTGTTTAGAAAAAAACTCGTTATTGACTTTAAGAAGGTTAAACATCATTTTGACGCAGTTACTGTGAACTCTCAAGAACTCGAACGCGTAGATAGTGTTAAATTGCTAGGAGTTATTATAACCAACACACTCCAATGGAATTGTCACGTCTTGGATATAATCCAAAAGGCCAACAAGAGAATTTACTTTCTTATATTACTTAAGCGTGCAAATGTTCCAGCACACGATATTATTTGCTTCTATCTCACTTGTATAAGGCCTGTCCTAGAATATTGTGCCCCCCTGTATCATCACGCATTGCCTGACTATTTAAAGGTCAAATGAACCAAAATTTCGAAACCTTTTTTTCGTGTCATTTCAAAGTGAACAAACACTAAAAAGGACTACTTGAATACAAAATCACGTAGAAATTGTCCTATCTGAGCTTTTAAGAGGGCAAAACAACTGGGCGTACGGGAATATCCGAAGAACAAACAAAAACGTTTCTGAAATGGCCGCGCGCTTGACATGAAAGGAATGGAAACAAGCACGTGTTGTTGTGACGTCACTATTGGCGAGTAGATGAGGAGCTCGAGCAATGCTGTAAGTATTCTTTGCGATCTGTCGTAAAGTTCTTCGTTTTAACCTTTCGTTCTCTCTTCGAAAAAGGCCGAGGAAGTCGAACATGTGGTTTTTAACGTTGAGCCGTACTAGTATGAACCAATTAATGGCAACGGAATCGTATGCTGGAACGCCTGATGACTCGTCCGAGTGCAAAGAATACGATGTAAACAAGGACCGAATCGGTCAAGTGGATTGGTGAGCGTTTGTTTACTCAATATACTGTAAATGGACGCCTTAGAATGGTCAATAAATAAGTTGGAATCGCCTTTGAAGCATTTTTTTTTGTTCTGTGTGGTGTTTAATTGTATTTTTGATGTATACTGTGAAGCCATACTTCCATGCAATGCTGTTGTTTTGATCCGCGTTTCTCCTTTATTAATATTCACCATACTATGAAAAGGTCGCCGTAGAATTACAACTTCATGCTGTTCGCTTTCATTTCACGCATTTTATCTGCTCCCTGTGTTCTGCTGTCGTGAAATCTCAGCAATGAAGTCATCTGATAAGATACTACATTCCATGTCCTGTATTACTGAGAATGAGAATTTTACTGCTGTGTGCACAAAAGCAGCTGTTATTTAGATAACTTATAACCATTATCTAGAGAATGAAGGCCCGATTGATAATGAGCCACTAAATGGGTATGTATATGTATGCTTGTAAACATTGTCATATTTTTTGTCAGCCCATCACCAACATAAGTATGTGTGTCGGGAAAAAGTTTCTGATTTTAGGTAATGCATGAATCATGTGGGATTGTTGTAAGGAGGTCACCTACAGTTGGTTTATGTCAGTATCAAAATGGCAAGGGAAAGAGCATAGTCATAATGTGGTCTAGAAATGAGCAAACTTGTGAATCGGTGGGCTGCACACTGAGGCTAAACATCTGATCTCATGGCCATTACCAACCTCCCTGAAAGTTCTCCATTTGGTATATATTCTTTTATTATACCTTTATGTATCATTTCACTACTTGCAATAACATGCATGATGTACATTTAACATAATTCATTGTCCCATAAACTCCATCCAATCTAGATGTGGCTACTTGTACCATTTGTACAGATACATATATTTATCATAACACCAAAGCTGCTGCCAAAACAAATCAAGTATTCCTTTAGGATAAAAACACTTAGATGATAAATTATTATGTCCTTTGACTGTAAAATGAAATATTATATACCTCCAGAGGGTATATAACTCATGCCACTAAGAATTTTATGAACCAAATGAGGATAAAGTTTGTGAAAATTTTGTCACCCAAGGTTTCAGAGTATGTTTTTCCTCTTTTCTGTCAGTACATACAGATATGTTGCCAAAAGGCAATATACCTATTGGATACATGAGAAGCTGTCATCTTGTTTGGTAAAAACAAATAGAGAGAGGTTTCCACATGAAAATACCGTAGTTTTTCTGTTATAACGCGCACTCGGCTATAAAACGCACCCCCAACTCAGCAACATTTGGTAAAAAGACGCACCATAAACTGAAAGTATCTTTACACGGAAGGAATTACATGTGGAGCGAGAACGAAGTTGTAGTAAACAAGAACAAAAATCCGTGCATAAATATACAGCCAAAAAGTAGAGGGAACACATTTTATCAAGTTTATTTACTTGTGACCTACGAAATAACCAAACGTTTGTAAACAAAGCAAGAACGTTGCATCCTGATTCGATTCAAGCGAAATTGTCACATGCGCGAGCGAATAAAACTAAAGCTGATTCACTTGATTATTCAATAGCGTAAATTGTCAAACACTAGCGACGGGAACGCTCGAGGTAACTGACCACAAATGTCAATGCACAAAAATGGATGGATAGACGAAGGTTTGTTTAATTTCTTTAGAAAAAAAAACAGTTTACATTTCTCGCAATGGAAGTGTTTGCGATGTTAGCACTATAACTTAAGTATCACATTACAGAGCACTTGCTTTTAAGCACGCCCGATATGCAAAAACGGCTTTGTTTAGAAAATACTCGCGATGTTCTTTTATCTCGCATTACCAGTTTTGAACAAGTTGAATTGAAGTTCTGCTTGCCGATATATCGTAAACTAAGGCGACAAAATTAATTTTCAATTTGGAGCAATTGCCTAGCTTTCGGCTTATAAATGTGAGACAACTTGTTCCTGTGAGGTAAAACTCCCATCTAGTTTAGCGTAGGAAGAGGACACACAGTTACTCCGCTTTCTAGGATATTATTATCCAACCACTAAGATCATCCTCCTCGAATGTAAACAAGCGCTTACTTTGCCGAAAGGATGCGAAGTAAAAGGCTCTGGCCAAATATATTTACGGCTACTGTACATACGTAAATTCGATTTGTACGCCACTGATAAGGATGTCAATGGTTTGCACGGACGTCTCAGCTCTTCACATCCCAGCAAACTTAATACAAGATCGAATTACGAGAGAGAGCAAAAGGATCACTCTGCATCCAGCTATTTCAAACAAGATGGAAAATGTCTACTTCTAACTTTCTGCGTTTTACAAACGCTGAACGAATAGATTAGGAATTGCCGCTTGAAGTCGTCCCGTTATTCAGCAGGCTAGAATTGTTGTCGGTTTTGCTTCTTTTCTGGCCAATTTTTGTTTCGGATTCCACGTTTTTATTCTTGAAAAAAGTTGGCACGGCATCATCTTTCAAGTAAGTCCTCGTGGCTTTAAAGCTGGAACGAACGAACTCCTAGCCACGAGATTTTGTTTGAAGCTGTGTGGTGTGAAATGTAAAATGGTCTGCACAAGCGATTCCCTCTTCAGTCTTATGAGCCATTCCTTCCGTAGTTTTGGGTCATGAGGAAACTTGAAACTACTGTTGCTGCAGTTTATTGCAGCACAAAACACAATGCTTTCCGCTAAGAAAACGACACTAATTTCAAGACTCACTTGTAGTTTTTAATGTTCCCGCAATTTTTCAGCTCGCTAATAGTGACGTCACGACTGTTAATTCCGACAAATTCCCGACAATTGACCCGACCGCTCTACGAATACGAAAGCCAAAACGAAGCACTTTTCAGCCTCCAATATCTCTGGGATACAATACCCGATCACTCTGAAACTCCAGAATATGTTTATTTCTTACTTAAGCTACAAAATTCAATAAAAATTGACTTCAGAAAAAAAAACTTTGAAATTTCGGTTCATTTGACCTTTAAGTAAAGATATTGAACGCATTCAAAAACGTGCGTTATCAATCATTTCGCCAGGCCTTTCCTACAATGACAGCATGTCAATGTTCAATATGGCACCTTTAGAGGACAGGCGCATAGATCAATGTAAAAAATTGTTTGATTCTATTGTATCTAATCCAGATCATAAGTTGCATCGTTTTCTCCCTCCCAAGAACTATTGTCATTATAACCTCAGGAGACAACGCCACTTTGCAAATCCAGTCATGCGGACCAAGCGTTTTTCTAGCACATTTCTGCCATCTATGTGCAAGCATTAGTAGTTTTTGTTTTTGTATAAAGTATAATCTCATTTTAAGTATAACTTCATAAAGTAGAATTCTAAAGTACAATTTTGTCTAAAATCAGTACTTTTTCATATTTTAAATCTTGTATCAAATGTATTTGTAAATTCATGCAATTCAGTCTTAGAGGGCTGCCATGTGATTTGAATTAAAGCTATCTATCTATCTATCTATCTATCTATCTATCTATCTATCTATCTAGAGCACTCAACAGGAATTGACCGCTGTTCAAAAACCTCAAAACATTAGAACATTCCAAAACAACACGACGCCAATGATTGTTTGTTCGAAGATTCTTGGAAAGGGTGAAGAAAGTAGACAAGTAAGCTTACTAAATGTCCGTGGAAAAGAAAGAGGAGTACCAACCTAGCTGATAGTTTAGAGCACTCAATAGGAATTGACCGTAGTTCGAAAACCACAAAACAGCAAAACATTGCAAGGAAACAAATAGAGATGCGAACGTTTCTTCGAACAAAAAACTTGGCGAAGGTGGAGAATTTAGACAAGTAGCAAAATCTATCTCGCAGTAAGTTACAAAAATTGCAAAGCATTCTTAAATTTGACAGTAAAGGTCGGTAGAGTATGAACCTGATCGTTTAGAGCAGTCAACAGGAATTGACCGCGATTCACAAACCACAGAATAACAAAACATTACAAGAAAACAAATTACGATGCGTAGGGTTGTAGGTTTCTTTATTTGACATAAGCTTAAATATCGGAGAAAAGAGAAAAATGAAAACAAATCGATGGTTTGGATAGGTAATCGCATTGGGCCGAGAAAAATTTTTTAATAAGAATTAATATCACTTGTGTTTTCAGAAGTTGCTGAAATTGTCCTCTTCGCGCAAAACACAAGTAATACTAAAGCCCCGGCTAAACCTGGAACGATCAAACATTTTCCTGAATATTGTGATTGACAAACATAACGTTGGGTGACTAGCCGATAAACAAATTTCCCTGGGCGAGAAACCTCTGCTAGCAGGAAAAAAAACAATGTTTGACCAAACACAAGACAAAGCGAGTACACAGGGAACTTTTTGCGTGTTATCGCTGAAATTTTTACGTTATGTTCTTCATTTGGTTTGCTTTTTACCGACTGTGCACTTTCTTGGTTGGGTCGGCTAAACGATCAAACATTTGCTCGTAGAGTGAAATGAAAATGCCGGTTTGAACTGGATCAAACATGGAATCCCATTTTAAATTATCTTTCAACACGATGTTGAATGAATTGTTTGATTGTTTAGCATGGGCTTAATGCTTAAAATTACTAGGACTCATTGCGATTACTTGTTAATAAATCAAGGGCAAAAGTTTTTTAACGCTGTTGAGGCACCGACGTCGAAAAACACTGAAAACAGTCAGCCAAGCGGAGCCGTGAGAACACTGGTTCGCTTGCATGAAAACAACAAAACAAACAAACAATTCAACTACTTCTTTGCGTACAAAACGAGTACAGATGATTGTTATTTGTATTGAAAATACAAATTGCCTTCCTGAACAAAAATAAGAACGATTAAACCATTTAATGTTAAGCTTCAATTCATTTAATTCAGTCACCTGTGTTGTAGAGGTTGAAAATACGAATCCACTTTAGTTAAAACACGCATCTGGAAAAATAGCAAACGGTTTGTCCAAGGAACGAACATCTTCCGCTAACTTTGAGCTACTCGTTCCTCGCATAAATGCCGGTGAACTGTTAAGTGACCTTTCTTGGTGAGCTGCGAGATGCCCTAGGCCTTGAAGCCTTGAATCATTTTGTTTTTCAACCACACAATCCGCGCGTCTATTATGCAAGTCGATCCAAGTTTTAAGCTGAGGCAAATCTTTTGCTATCCTTTTTATCACTTGAAAATTCACCTTCCAGAGTATCTGTTAATTAGTTCTTGATTTTTATGCCTTTTACGCGAATTAACCTTGTTTTGACAGCTGTCAATTGGCCATGACACGGATGTCCTATATCAAAGATGTACGCTGAGTTGTACGCTGCAAACTAGTTGATCAGCTGGGTCCGGTGGAGTATGGCCGCCATGTTAGTTTATTATGATTATTATTAGGATATTATTAATTATTGTGCGACACCGTCGTGCGTACGCGACCACGAGCAATACCGCTAGCCATGATTACCACGAGAAAAGCAGTTTCTATAGGTATGGTGCTCCGCTCATAGAGCAATGTATCGCTAAACGTATGCGTGGATCAATGCTAAATAAAAGTGAAATTACCTTACCTGTTGTGTATTGTCGTTATTTTGGCCCAGAAGTGATATTTTAAGCAATTTTGAAGGGTTTTGAGTCCGCCATTGACTGTGCTTCATAATCGTAATGCGATCTCCCTATGCGGGCTATTTGGTAATCTCTCGTCATTTCCGCCATAAGAAATCAAGGCATGATTTCAGCGAGCAATATTTTCATCACAAATTTAGTGGTGGCAGACTTTGCTGCTTGACTGAGCAATTGAGAAGCCATGGCACAAAAGGGCTTCATTCATACTCAACGAGAGAATTTTGTCGTGCTTTGGAACAAAGGATAATTCAACGAATTGAGCCTTTTATATTTTTAAGTCATCAATCCCATAGATCATTACGTATTCCAAGATGGCGGCCAACGGTGAACTCGAAAGCGCCACATTTGAAGACAATTTTCTGGAAAATGATTGCGATCCATAAGATTTTACATATTTATCTGGATTCTGTTTGAGGTTTGGAGCAATTTGAGGTATTAATGTTATAACACCATTGTTTCCTTTAAAGCCTTGTAAATTACAATACCGCCCTCTAATCGAAGTAGGTCTAATCTAATAGAAAGTGTCCAATTTCTTCTTTCTGCTTGAGTTTGCTAGCGGTATGGGACTTTCTATCTTAATTATGGCCATTTTGACCACTTGAAACAAGACGAAGATCAATTTAGAAAAGATCATAAACAGGATTCATTTTATTAATAGCTTTCCATGAGAGAACTGACGGAGATTCAAGTCTATGTTTTCAACATGTGTTTAGCTGTAACATTCTTTTGATCCTTTTATTGAACGTTTGCCATGTGCACTTGTAGTAGCGTAGCCCCCTGTGTTTAGGTTTTCGCAGCTGAGAAGCGTTTAGAATTTGCCAGGTTCTGGTATTTCTTAAGTCCAAACATTTCACGGATTTGTTTTCTCTTATCCGCCAATGTCGAGTCCTACGTTTTTTTGGTAACACGCGTGATTCGCAAGTCAACATTGAAGAGGGGAGAGGTCACAAGCAATACAACGAATGTGACGAGGATAGTGTACTTTTAGATCGCAAAGGATGACGTTTAATTTTTCTGGCTAGTCTCGGTGAATTGTCCGATCTTATAATTGGCATCCTGGAAGCAGTCATCTGTGTGTGATCAGGAATTTGTTGACGTAAGCCAAATTACAAAACGCAAGAAAAAGAGGGTAAAAAACCAGAATTGTGTAACACAGTGAAAAGTTAGGTTTTGGCAAGAAATTCTTGCTGAAGTAGGTTTCGTTACCGAGGCGTTTTCAAACATACTAATAATAACAAGAAATGCTTCACAGAAAGATTGATGTCTTTAAAAGTCTTGGGCTTGCGCCTTATCCCCAAAAATAAACGTCACAAAATATATAATCAAGAAAAGCGAATAATAAGATGGGAACAAAAATCTCGAGTATCTATCGATCTGATTTCCCTCCACACTATAACCGAATGTCGTCTTTACCTTATCCAGTAGCGACTTCCTCTCGCTATTTTTTCTATTTCTTCGGAAAACTGGCCTCGAGTGATTGCAGGTTCTGACCGCATTTTTCAGTGCATAGTGCTTGTAGAGCTTCCCATTTTGACTACCTTTGGAACAGCTGAAAGCATTGTCGATTGTGTCGGTGAAAATGTAAGATTTGCCTCCCATAGAAATTCGTATTTCCATTTTGTGATGTTCTGCGTCCTAACAAAAAAAGAAAAGTAATAGGTTAATCACATTTACAAGTAATGCTATCTTAATTATTATACAGCGCAATTCACTCTAAACTAAAGCCGCGGCTACATGAGCGATTTTTCGCTCGCGCCGGTGATACTATTTTTTCAATTTTGTCGCGTCACCAGCGCGCGATGAAAATCGCAAGTGTAGCCACCCTTGAACTGGCAACGCAACAGGTAAAAATTCGCAAGAAAAAAATCGCGAGAAATTGAATGAGTTTAACTTTTCGCGATTCTTTTTCTGCGATGCTGTCGCATCACCTGTGCGAGGGTGGGTACACGGGTGATTTTCATCGCGCGCCGGCGACGCGACAATTTTACAAAAAATCGCATCACCATCGCAAGGAAAAAATCGCTCGTGTAGCCGCGGCTTAAAGCCTTTTCCCTGAAAACCCGCTGCCTCTAATACTGCTACTGCTACTGCTACTCGGCTACTACCGCTACCGCTACCACTACCACTATCACTGCCACTACAACCACCACCTCTGCCACTGCCACTATCACTCCACTACCACTACCGCTAACGCTATCACTGCCACTACCACTACCACTGTCGCTGCCAATACCGCTGGTACTGTCACTACCACTACCACCACCTCCACTGCCACTGCCACTGCCACTGCCACTACTGCTACACTACCAACACCAATACAGCTACTGTTACCGATACCAATACCACCACCACCACCACCACCACTGCCACAACCTCTACCACTGCCACTACTACCATCACCACCGCTAACGCTACCACTACCACTACCGCTACTACTGTTAGTGCCACTGTCAACACCAATGCCGCTGGCACTACTACTACTACTCTACTACTACTCTACTACTACTACTACTACTACTACTACTACTACTACTACTACTACTACTACTACTACTACTACTACTACTAAGATGAGTACTCTACATCCGATTACCTACATCAGCTTAGAAATTTTAATGAAAGGCGAAATTTAGTGAAGTTTAAAGTAAGTAATCATAAACTTATGATTGAACTAGGTCGGTATCAGAGAGACCATATACCAAGGGAAAACAGGTTATGCCCATTGTGCAAGTCAAATCAAGTTGAAAATGAATCTCATTTCCTGTTTCAGTGTAGCAGATACTCCTTTCAGAGGGAGACTTTCTTAAATCAAATATATGAAATAATACCTGACTTTGAAATGAAATCAACCTCTGAAAGCATAAAACTACTTATGAACTCTAATGATCATCTTGTAAATAAGCTAGTAATGAAGTTCATTTCGTCATGTACAAATATACGTGATACTTTACTATTATCTAATGAGAGTAATGTAACTTAGGACAATATTACTATTAACCTTGTTTTGTTATTAATTAATAAGCTTTTGCAATACTGTAAAATTTTGCGGTCATGCAAATAAAGCGATCTATTACTACTACTTACTTACTTACTACTACTACTACTACTACTACTCTACTACTACTACTACTACTACTACTACTACTACTACTACTACTACTACTCTACTACTACTACTACTACTACTACTACTACTACTACTTCTACTACTACTACTACTACTACTACTACTACTACTACTACTACTACTACTACTACTACTATTAGTACTACTACCACTACTACTACTACTACTACTACTACTACTACTACTACTACTACTACTACTACTACCACTACTACTACTACTACTACTACTACTACTACTACTACTACTACTACTACTACTACTACTACTACTACTACTATTAGTACTACTACTACTACTACTACTACTACTACTATTAGTACTACTACTACTACTACTACTACTACTACTACTACTACTACTACTACTACTACTACTACTACTACCACTACTACCACTACTACTACTACTACTACTACTACTACTACTACTACTACTACTACTACTACTACTATTAGTACTATTACTACTACTACTACTACTACTACTACTACTACTACTACTACTACTACTATTAGTACTACTACTACTACTACTACTACTACTACTACTACTACTACTACTACTCTACTACTACTACTACTATATATATTTTGGCAACACAGCGTTGAACATTCAAAGAATTTAGAATTTTACAAAGTTTTTAAAGATGAGTACTCTACATCCGATTACCTACATCAGCTTAGAAATTTTAATGAAAGGCGAAATTTAGTGAAGTTTAAAGTAAGTAATCATAAACTTATGATTGAACTAGGTCGGTATCAGAGAGACCATATACCAAGGGAAAACAGGTTATGCCCATTGTGCAAGTCAAATCAAGTTGAAAATGAATCTCATTTCCTGTTTCAGTGTAGCAGATACTCCTTTCAGAGGGAGACTTTCTTAAATCAAATATATGAGATAATACCTGACTTTGAAATGAAATCAACCTCTGAAAGCATAAAACTACTTATGAACTCTAATGATCATCTTGTAAATAAGCTAGTAATGAAGTTCATTTCGTCATGTACAAATATACGTGATACTTTACTATTATCTAATGAGAGTAATGTAACTTAGGACAATATTACTATTAACCTTGTTTTGTTATTAATTAATACGCTTTTGCAATACTGTAAAATTTTGCGGTCATGCAAATAAAGCGATCTATTACTTACTTACTTACTCTACTACTACTACTACTACTACTACTACTACTACTACTACTACTACTACTACTACTACTACTACTACTACTACTACTACTACTACTACTACTACTACTATATATATATTTAGCCAAGCCTAAAAGCGGAGCTCCAAAAGCATTCTTTTTCTACTGGCATTTACATATAGTGTGCTTGTCATATCACCCATCTGACCTCACTCAAGCTACAGACCTAAGGCTGTAAAAAATAGTATGGAAAGGTGATCTGAGCCAGTATCACAGTGGATCTGGACCCCCCGCAGATTTGCACCCTCCAGTCCAGATCTGCTTGTGGATCAGATTTGGACCCCCTAGTCCAGAACTGCTAGCAGATATGAACCCCCTTTTACGGATTTGGACCCCCAACCCTCCTAAAAACAAGCGTTCTATTCAGTAAGGTTATAAAAATTCCTTTGCAAATTGAGTTTGGAGATGTTAAAAAGCAAAAAAAATATATTGAGGTAGGTTTAAAAAAAAAAAATCTTTAATACTTTGTGTAAAAAAGAACCTGCCACGCATCTATAAATTTTTAAAACAAAACATTTCTTAACATCTTAGAGCAATACCTAAGGACAGGTCTGTTTCCCCGTTCAACTGTAGGCTACTTAGTTGTAGTTTAGAGCCACTAGAAATTGGTGGAGAAGCCTGTTGAATGCTATTTTGAATCAGTATCCGACATCAGACATATAGTGATTCAGATCATCACTTCATAATGAATGCAATTTCAGTTATCCAAAGCCTCCCATGAGACAGTTGGAAATCAGAAATTGTGTATCCTCTGGATATATGTATGCATCAAAAAAATTATGAAAGAAAAGATACATGGAAATCAATAAAAATATTTAGATGATATGCATTAAGGCCAAGATATTTCTCTTGATCAGTTACTTCTTGACCTTACTATCGCAAAAAACTGCTTGCTGACATTAAGCTCATCAATCAATGCACCTACAGTGTTTTCAAAAAGAAATCCAGCTGCTTTTCTGGCCAGCCAAGTGCAAGACTAAGCAACTTGATAATAAAATATTGGGCATTTGGTTGATATCACTATCAAGGTAATTAACAATGTAGTATGAGGATTTAAGGTAATGATTCACCAAAGCAAAAGTGCTGGGAATCCGTGTTAGCCATCGTAACTTGATTCTCTATTTTGCAAGAAAGGTAAGGTCAGTAGTCTCACATTTCTCCATGTACATTTGAAATTGCACAACATACTTCATCAAACATCAAAAATCCCATTACACATTAGTGTCAAATGTCATCCAAACATACCACAAGATTGGTGTGACCAGCTATGAATAAAATTAATTGAAAGACTGCATGCAGGAGAAGGAAGTCCAAAGGATGTGTACATTAATGAGAAAGAGCTTACTTTAAGTTTAGTAATACTTTGTCATGCAAATACATCTAAGTTGATACACAAAAAAAGTGCATGACTGGAGAATAATTGGGAGAAAGTAAATTCCCATACAAAGAATATTATCTAATACACTAGTAATAGCCCACGTATAGGAACCTAGGTTTTAAGAACCTGTTAGGCTAAAATTTTCATTTTAAGCCCCCTCCACATAAGAACCTATTAATGCTAAAATTTTAAGTTAGGTTGCTGTAAAAGTGTAAAGGTAGAAACTGCTGAATGAGTTTCTTTGTTATGTTTTGTTAAGGACATATACTGTACCTCTAGTGAACTGCCTATAGGCATTTCTCTATGGTACAAATAAATGATTTATACTGTATTATGAGATGATATTTATCATATATATAGTATATTCAGATAAAATTCATAATGAAAATTTAAGAACCTATTTTAAGAACCTTGGTAGCCTAAATTTGCTTTCAGTACCATTTATATAAGAATCTATTTAGGCTAAATTAGAAAATTCTGGTTCTTATACGTGGGCTATTACTGTATTACACATTCGAAAAACTTAGAGGTGAAATTTAAACGTGGCCCAAAGCTAACCTAATCAAATTGAATCGAATACTTGTCTCTTACAAGTCACCCCTGCTTTGAGATTGACACTAAAAATAGAGAAGTAAAATTGAAATACAATCCAAAGCTAACCTAATTAAATTACATACTTGTCACTCACAAGCTACATCTGATTTAAAATTGACACAAATAATGTAATAGATAGGACTTAAAACTGCTAAAAGAAGGTGCATGTATGATGTTCGATGGAACACCATTCCAGTCTGGTATGTAGCGATTATAAAAAGAAAAGCTGAAGGCCATATATATATTTAGCCAGGCCAAGCCTAGAATCGGAGTTGCACACTCTCACCGAGCAACTTCGCATGGCTTTATTTGGGCCATTTTAATTTGTGTCCAAAACAATTGAGCAGCAGCAGGGAAAAC
Source organism: Pachyseris speciosa (assembly GCA_016490735.1). NCBI lineage: Eukaryota > Metazoa > Cnidaria > Anthozoa > Scleractinia > Pachyseridae > Pachyseris > Pachyseris speciosa. The sequence continues at coordinate 908,609 of JAEMWC010000008.1, forward strand.
GAAGAGTTTTCGATAGCAAACGTTTGCAAAAAAAATACAGACATTCGTGAGTCCTAACTACTTTCAGATGAAAGCCTAACGGAATTCAAAGGGGATAAAAAAAAAAACACTACAAGCGAACAAAGTACGATGCGAGTGTTTTGCTGGAAGAAGGAGAAGGTGGAGAAATTAAACAAGACTAGCTTGTAATAATAATAGCTTGTACTGATTAGTCTAGAAAAATTGGTATTTATTTTGACATAAATGCCCGTAGAAAAGGCAATAAAGGGTAAAAACTGATCGTTAAGAGCAGTCAACAGGAATTGACCGCGGTTCAGAAACAACAGAACAACAAACACAAGTATTACAAGAAAACAAAGCACAATACGAATAATATTTCTTCGAAGATTCTTGGAGAGGGTGGAGAAATTAGACAAGTAACAAAAATTGCTTAGCAATTTTGACATAAATGTCCGTAGAAAAGACAAAAAAGAGGTCCACACCTGATCGTTTAGAGCAGTCAACAGGAATCGCTGAGGCAGCAATCACTCGCAACGCGACAGAGCTGAATAATAGCGTCATTTCCCACAAAATCTTTCCTTGGCTGACACAAAACGCTAAAGAGCTTTTATAGTTTTACTGGTACTTCCCATGTCTTCCGAAGAACCTTCTTCAATTAATGATTGGCAAAGCGTCATCCAGTTAACGAAGAAAGCCCTTGCCAAACCACAACAGCATTTCTCTCGCAGACCCGTCCAATATAAAATTTATCAAAGCCAGCCCAGCCAGTCAACCCATTTCGGTGTTTTTTACATCCAAACGCTGATTCTTACCGGTTCAAACAAATTAAGACGACATGTTTATAGACGGCGAAACTTAATATTCTTGTTTACAGGCCGCTTTCGACGAAGATCTCTAAAACGTTTTTCAAATTTTGACAACTTTATGTCAGATTTTGAGACGTGCAGATGCACATGCACATGCATTTGATCGGCTTTTTTTTTTTACTCGAGCTTTAATGCTTAATTTTACGAGGACTCATTGTGATTACGTGTTATTAAGATAAGGGCAAAAGTTTCTTAACGCTGTTGAGGTACCAAGGTCGAAAAACAGTCAGCCAAGCCGAGTGAAAACACTCGTTCGCTTGCAAAGAAAACAACGTAACAAAAAAACAAACAATTCAACTACTTCGTTGCGTCCAAAACGAGTACAGATGATTGTTATTTATATCCATTCGAGAGAAAAATACAAGTTTCATTCCTGAACAAAAGTAACAACGATTAAACCAAATGTTAAGCTTCTATTTATTTAATTTACCTCACTGTCCTGCGCTGTGTTGTAGAGGTTTGTACCACTTGAAAATACGTAAGCTTCAGTAAAGTAAAAACAAGCATCCGCAAAAATAGCAAACGGTTTGTCCAAAGAAAGAGCTTTTTCCACAGAGTTTGAGCTACTCGTTCCTCCCATTAACACAGGTGAACTGTTAAGTGACCTTTCTTCTTGAGATGTAAGATGCTGCGGTAAAGTGAAAGCCCTTGAAGCGTTGAATTATACTGTTTTCAACCGCACAATCGATCCAAGTTTGAAGATTTTCTTGATAAAAATCGCTCTTCCCTTCATCACTTGAAAATTCACGTTCCGGGGTATCTGACAAGTTCTTGATTTTTATGCTTTTTACGCGAATTTAAAGACAAACTTCGATCGAAGACGAAAGCGCGCGAAAAATTAAGCCTCGATTTGGTTTGGGTGTCCCACACCTGGCTTGAGCCTGCGATCAAATCGAAAGCAAGTACCTGGTCAGCGGTCAACTTCAAAAAAACAGCTGACCTCAATGAGGTCTCAACTTGAGCCCGCGATATGGTCACGGGACACTGGTCAGCGGATACTTTGTTTTGACAGGTGTCAATTGGCTATATGATGGATGTCTAGTATCAAAGACGTACGCTGGGTGTAAACTGTAAACTAGCTGGTTAGCTGCTAGGCCAGGTGGAGTATGGCCGCCATGTTGGATTATTATGATTATTATTAGGATATTATTAGTTATTGGGCAACACCACCGTCGTCGTCGTCGTCGTGCGCGCCCACGAGCAATACCGCTAGCCATTCTTACCATGAGAAAAGCAGTTGACGAGTTTCTATAGGTATGGTGCTCCGCTCGCGGCCCTTCGGGCCGCTGGAGCTCCGCTATTAGTACTACTACTACTACTACTACTACTACTACTACTACTACTACTACTCTACTACTACTACTACTACTACTACTACTACTACTACTACTACTACTACTACTACTACTACTACTACTACCACTACTACTACTATTAGTACTACTACTACTACTACTACTACTACTATTAGTACTACTACTACTACTACTACTACTACTATTAGTACTACTACTACTACTACTACTACTACTACTACTACTACTACTACTATTAGTACTACTACTACTACTACTACTATTACTACTACTACTACTACTACTACTACTACTACTACTACTACTATTACTACTACTACTACTACTACTACTACTACTACTACTATTAGTACTACTACTACTACTACTACTACTACTACTATTAGTACTACTACTACTACTACTACTATTACTACTACTACTACTACTACTACTACTACTACTACTACTACTACTATTACTACTACTACTACTACTACTACTACTACTACTACTACCACCACCACTACTACTACTACTACTACTACTACTACTACTACTACTACTACTACTACTACTACTACTACTACTACTATTAGTACTACTACTACTACTACTACTACTACTACTACTACTACTACTATTAGTACTACTACTACTACTACTACTACTACTACTACTACTACTACTACTACTACTACTACTATTAGTACTACTACTACTACTACTACTACTACTACTACTACTACTATTCTGCAAAATGTTCGATTAGAGGATGTCAATCCTGAAAAGCAAAAAGCAGCAAAAGAAACTTTCATCCTAAAGTTAAAAACTGCAACGAAAGTTTACGCTAATCCTGGATTAAGTTAACTGGCTTTCGAACAACCGGGCCCAGTGTAATAAGGGTCACTCAAAATATAGGTATTTCTTCTCCTTACCCAATTTCCTCCTTCAATCAAATCAGGATGCGTCCTATCTCCAGGAACAACACTCCCAACATACTTCATCTTTCTGGAGTATCTCAAGACAAAAACGTACTCCACCAGAGTGAGAAAAATGAACCCGAATGACATCAGTAAGAAGTAGTCGATCGCCTTGCGGTATGACACACGCGGTAGGTTGGAGTTGACTGATCCTAACATGTAACATATGGCAAGCACTGTAGTTATGCTGAGCCCTACACGCGCTGGAATCGCATCCGGATCAATCCAGAAACTCATCCACGAGAGAGCCACTATTCATACACAGGGAATGTACATCTGGAAGATGTAGTACATTGTGCGGCGCTGGAAGTGTACGGTCACTGTTAATCCGGAAAAGGAATCTGAAAAAGTAGAGGTTATTGGAATAAGCGAATGAGTGAATGCTTCATTTCGTTGTATATAGCACTGATACAGTTACGTGAATATGTACGTGAACTACAGAAGAATCCCGATTTCTCGAACCCTCGGTTTCTCGAACCTCCCAATAACACGAACCAGTTGTCGTTTCCCTTGGATTTGCTTCACTCCAACACTCCAATTTTACCCCCGATTTCTCGAACCTTTGATAACTAAAACTCACGCAAATTCTAACTAATTCTCGGCTCCCGTGAGTAAAATCAACCCTCGATAACTCGAAACATTGAAAATTTACAAGCCACTGAGTGACGATTTCAGTTACATTCTGCGCCTTCAAGTAAATAAATCTGTTATAATGTTGCTATTGCAGAATCAAATGCCTCGGATCACGGACCAAGCGTTCCTTTGTTCAATTGTTGTTTGAAAGCTGGTATTGTAATAAATTAAAGAACACAAAGGACGTATTTCTTTGAAAATGTGCATAACTGCCCCCTGCTAAAACAATACCTCTGCATTTTAATGGAATCCGATGCCACCTTTGTCGAATCAATTTTCGTTTCCCTTGGAGGCTCGAGAAATCGGGATTGTACTGTAGTTGTGATAGGCTAACGTACGAAAGGTTATCATAGTCCGACACAACATCATTCGCTACAATTTAGCCAGGCACCTTTTAAGCTGGTCTTAGCATGAAGCGGAAAATAAACCTGAGAGAATAGACATGAATTTAACTTTAAAACTAACAAAGAAGATCTCAAAATTATTTCCGGAGCTTGTAATAATTAATCTAATTAAAATGTGTGCCTAAATATACAATTGTAAGTTTCCTCAGAGACTCTGACCAAAGAACCTAGCGGAACAATCAGGAACACTTATGTAAATTCCAAATCATGACAAAGCAACAAATCGAAACACAACACAACACAACGCAACGCAACGCAACGCAACGCAACACAACACAACACAACAAAAACAAAAATGAAATCACAACGGAACTAACAAAAAATTTAACGCTATTTGTATAGAAAAAAGGAATGAAACAATAAATAATAATAATAATAATAATAATAATAGTAATAATGATGATGATGATGACGACGAACATTTGAACAGCAGTACGTAATAATGAATAACAAGAAGTGTTATTTTTATTGTATTTATTGTGCTTATCTCGCGTGGGTAAATTGGAAGCTGATCAACGCGCACGCACAAATGTTCTTAAAGATCACGAGTGGCCTTTACTATAAAGATTGGCGACAAAAGTTGTCTTTTTACCTGAATGATACAAAGGATGTTTGAGTTGCCTTGTCGCATTCATGACTGTAAACTGTGCCATTTGCTTGTCATATATGTAAATTTCTTGTCCAACTTCCTTCTTCCAAGTGTATTGTAGATCGTCCTTATCATAAGAAACTGAAAGAAAAATACAAGAACACTTGTTAAAAATCCACAGGACGAAACTGAATAACAATTAACATGACTTTAGTCTATTACTTCGTCCGATACAGTGTGAACACTTTCACCATACAGCACAATGAATGAACATTTCATGTCTTGGAAGCTTTAATACATTCGGAGTCTTAGCAATTTTACACGATAAAAAGGACTAAAATTTGGATCTAGATTTCAAGGGCATTGGTTACTTTAAGTTTTGAGGCGCCACGCAGCTCTCGGAACAGTTCACAGGATTGGCTGAGAAAACAATAAACAAACAACAGAAACAATGGACCCTAGCCCTGAAATAATGGAGCTGCGTGGTAATAAGAACCAATGAAATAAGAGGTTACTGAGAGGTGCGTGGCATCTGTAAGTTTTCTTTTGTTTTTGACATACTGTGCAATATACTGATGTGACTTACCCACGGGACCCACGGGAAACAAGTAACAAGGCTACTTTAACTAAAGGGGAAAAATTGTAACATTTAATTTACCTATATCGTCATAGAGAGCATAGCCATATAACTAAAAAAATCTATGTCAGAAATTGAAACTTTCACTTACAGCTTTCCAAGCTAAGTGACAAATCTGGTCGTCCATTGGATACTTCCGTAAAGTCATTTTACAAGAAGCGGTCGATTTAATCCTAAACAGATATTGTCATTGTGGGAGTAGATCGTAATAGCAAATATCATAACGTTAAGAAGAAAAAAAAATATTAACTTGAGGATTTTTCTCGAGTGTTATGCTCAAATTAGAGGTAGAGCATTACATTCATATCTAACAAATATACCAACGTTTATACATCAATCAATTAATCGATCACATTTTAAAGACAAAAAATAGGGTAATAAAGCACTGTTTTACAATAACGTTATCAATATTTAAAATAACACTGCGGTTTCTATTTATGAGTGGAAAATAAGCTGAACTTTAAAAATATTCTTAGCTAACCCTCTTAACAGCTGACAGAAAAAGCGAGGCGGCGGATATAAAAGAAGCCTTTACAACAGCTGGAACCTTTGTTTTGGAATAGTTGCGGGTTTATATACTCAGTAGAGCTCGTTTTCGCAATGCCCTAAAATCTGAATGGTTAACTGATGTAGCTGAAAAATATATAAATTAAAAAAAGCCTAAAAAAATGAATATACCTTGCACTGAGCATCATATGCCCACCATTTAAGTTGATCCACACCTTCTTGTTTGGCAGTATTGTATCATGGACATTAGTCTGAACTGAATTGACGAAAAACGTGTCCGGGATCCAGAAGTTATCCGTGAAGTGGCCTCCCAGCGTGAGAGGTTGATTTAGACCCAGCTCAAACCCTGGATCCTGCCAGAACAAACCAAGGTATAGATCCAAACTAAACTCCTGAAAAGCAAAGGAAGATGGGTTTTACTTACAATGGAGGACTTAACTGAGTTGCAAACACACCTGCAACAGTATGAACACTACTTAAGCAGTAGTGAAAATATAGCCTGGAAAAAAAAAAAAAAAAAAAAAAAAAAAAAGGCTTGTACGGGAGTATGGTGGCATTTCGCTTTCTCGATGCATAAATCTTTTAATCTCTTAATATACTGTTATGAATAAAAAATTTTCCATTTTAGATGTTGTAAATGGGTTTATGGGCTAGTTCTTGAACGTCCGGTTATGACAACATCCGGTATGTTAGATGACTCCAGCATAATATAAGGACAGAAACCATGTGACTTTGGGTCTCTTCGAAGTCCTTCATGGTTTGACACACATCCCGCTATGAGATTTTTCCCTCTCAGCTGTCCATCCCCCTTCCCATTCTTTGATTTGTCGTAATACCCAGGGAGGTAAAGTAGAATACCGTATCCCTTGTCCCGACGTGTATAGTATAACTAGCATATTGTTTTGTATCAATCCTATGTTGAAAAGAATGACGGGTGTGACCCCACCTTTACTGAGAACTTCTACATAACTTTTATAAATTGGTTTGTTATTTAATAAACGGCCACTCGCTGGCCAACGTTTGCCAAACCCGGTATACGTGTGCTCTTTCTGACATTGTTTCTCAGCACACAAAGCTCGAAGAATACAATGCTTCATTTAAGTGTTTATTATAGTAATTTTGGATACCATTAGTGCACAGATTGCGCGAATTTTCCGAAGTACCATTCCCAAAGAAAGGCAGAAGGGCTACTTAGAGTTTCAAATTCCAAAGCAACCTGTTCTGGCTACTGAACCACAATGGACGCAATCCGCCTCACGAAATGGTGGTGAAATGATTTATGTTTTTTTGCGATACATTATAATGAACTCACTTACCATGTTTGCTTCTTGAATTTCACCAAAGGACAGGATTAAAATGTCCACTTTAACATCAACAGATCGCACTCCTCCAAGTTAGTGGTCGTTCGTATTCATTTGTATATGCTCTGGTTATGGTGCTGATGCACTCACACTGTGTATTTTACTACTGTGTTATTTAATAATAAGTGGGTGGCAGTGATCTGATCTTAAATCTAGTTAAAAGGAACGCCTAAACTTTTTGAAAATGCCCCACCTCCGTAAAATGGCCTCATGTTCTTGTCGTAGTCGGTCATGATTGCGGTTAGTAGTTTAGACACATTCATGCCTGGCTGTATAAGCGTAGCATTTCGTATGATCTCGGAGTTTTTGTCTTGTCTGAAGGAAAACAATAAAAGAATGAAAAAAAAAAAAAAAGATTAGTAATTAAACAAAACTGTAGACCAATAAACGACGGGTGAATATTGAAAAAGCAGTAAATCAGTGTAATAATAATAATAATAATAATAATGATAATAATAATAATAATGATAATAATGATAATGATAATGATAATAATGATAATAATCATAATAATAATAATAATGATAATAATAATAATAATGATAATAATAATAATAATGATAATAATGATAATAATAATAATAATAATAATAATAATAATAAGGTGCTCAGTGTATGACAGAATGATTGACTTGAGTGATTGACGCTCTAGGTGCATGGTTTGCGCCCAGCTGATGCACAAAAAGAACACCAGCAAAGACTGTGAGAAAAGAGACTAATCACGTTAAGTGAAAATAAACAACAAGTTGCTTGTTCCGGCTTTGTTTTTAATCTGAGTGGGTGTTGCTTATTACTTCGAATTGCTTCACTGTTTAAACTAGAAATCTTCTGAAAACTGTGTTTTTGTGGGGGAGGGAGTGGGGAGGATTGGCAGCTTACTTTTCACCGATGTAAGATGTATTGGATACTCACTCTAATAAAGCAGAAGCCCGCAAACACTCAACAAAGATCACTGTCAAGACTGTCACCTTTGAATTTCTAGATGCCATCTGTAGTGCATAAAATCTTGAGAGGAAAAATATTTTTCAAGTTATGTATAATGGCATCACGTTTATGGAATTATAGTAATTCAAAGCTCACCACCTTGATGCAAGGTACAGGAATTCCCTACTCCAGGGACCATATGAAACCAGGCATGAGTGAGGAATTGTGAGATAGATCGTTTAGGCAGACTAAAGATAACACAAGTTGCATTCTTCAGTGTTTTTATAGGCGTCACGTAAATCTTCTTTAATCTGCTTCATTTAAATCCAAAATGGACTATCACTGCCATTTTGCGATTGTTCCGTGTCCACAATTCCACAATAGTCGGCTCAGTCAAGCCAGTACTATCCCATAGATTCTGATGTGGGGGAATTCTTCGTTCTTCGCTTCTGCTGTCTAATTAAACAATCAGTGAACGAAACTCATTGTGTCCTTAGTGGCCTCAAATTTCTTTCCTATGAAGACACTCACGCTCATTATCCCAAGAGTGAATCGACTGAACATCAAGAGTTCGCTAAAAAAGGGGTCACGCAATATATAGCCTCCTTCGCAGACGTCTTTGGGCTCGTCACGCGTTCCTTGCCCACGAACGTCTGCTGAACTGAACTACCACTTCCGTTCGCGGCGGTTAGC
>JAEMWC010000008.1:922500-1002500 GCA_016490735.1 Pachyseris speciosa
CCCAGTCTCTCTGGTGATCCTGGACAAATGTGGCAAGTTGGGCCTCTATAGTCCGGTTGTAGCGCTCCACCATGCCGTCAGACTGTGGATGGAGGGCAGTCGTCCTGGTCTTATGGATCCCGAGCAGGGTGCATACCTCCTGGAACACGGACGATTCGAAATTCCGGCCTTGGTCAGAGTGCAGCTCACCAGGGACACCAAACCGACTAAAGAACTGGGACACAAGGACATTAGCGACAGTGACTGCTTCCTGATTTGGGAGTGCATAAGCTTCGGGCCATTTACTAAAATAGTCCATCGCAATGAGGATGTACTTGTTACCTTGATCGGTTTCCGGAAGAGGTCCCAGGACATCAATGGCAACACGCTCCATGGGCTCCCCAACATTGTACAGCTGCAGCGGAGATCTTTGCTTTACCCTAGGGCCTTTTCTAACAGCACAGAGGTCGCACCTTTGACACCATTCTTCAACGTCACGGCGGCAATGAATCCAGTTGAACCTTTCACGGACTTTAGCCAGAGTTTTGGAAACTCCTAGGTGACCTCCTACAGGGCTATCATGGAGTTGCTTTAACACGCTGGTGCGGAGCCCTTTTGGCAGTACCAGCTGCCATGTGACCTTGGCAGGCTCGGTTGACTCCCACCGATGATACAGCACTCCCTCCTTAACAGCCAACGAATCCCATTGGGCCCAGTAGGCCTTAGTGGTGGAGTCGAGATGGGCGATGCTTGCCCACTCTGGGCGTTTCCCACCCTCCTTCCATCCCAGGATGTGACAAATAGTTTTATCTTCCATCTGGTGAGTTCGCAACTGTAGTGGTGATAGCTGTCCATCTTCAAGTTGGTCCATGCCTTTTACTTCCTTTCCCGCCCTCGTTGAGCCAGCGGATTGAGATAAAGGGGCTCCAGAAACTTGGGTTTGGGTAACATTCACCACACAATCATTTGGTGTGCTGGTCGAAGTTTCTGTCCCATCCTTTTCCTCTTGGAGCTGACAATGTTTACAATTGGTTTCGAAGCATGGCCGGCGCGACAAAACGTCAGCATTCTGGTGGCTTCTCCCTGTGCGGTACACAATACAAAAATCATAGGTTTGCAGCTTGCCCAACCATCTAGCAACCTGACCCTCCGGGTTCTTGAAGTTTAGTAGCCACTGGAGAGATGCGTGGTCGGTTCTAATGGTGAACGTCCGCCCATAGAGGTAGGGGTGAAAGTGATCAATCGCTTTGACAATAGCCAAAAGTTCACGCCTGGTTGTGCAATAGTTACGTTCTGGTTTGCTTAGTGCCTGGCTGTAATAAGCTATGACTCTTTCATACCCTTTGTGAACTTGAGACAAAACGGCACCAATACCGACATTGCTGGCATCCGTGTCTAACACAAAGGGATCCTCACTCTCAGGATAGGCCAATATTGGAGCGGATGCGAGGGCTCCCTTGAGGTGATGAAACGAACTATCGCATTCCTTTGTCCAAGTAAATGGTTGGCCTTTCTCAGTCAGTTTATGCAGAGGGCGGGCAACGTCAGCAAAAGAAGGTACAAATCGCCGGTAGTAAGTGCATAGCCCAAGAAAGCTTCGAACATCTTTGACATTTTGCGGCAATGGCCAGTTTGTGACAACCGCAACTTTTTCAGGGTCTGTGGCAACCCCTTCCTTGCTTACGACATGGCCAAGGAACTTGACCTTGCGCCGAAAGAGTTCACACTTCTTTGGGTTCAACTTCAGGTTGGCTGCCCTTAGCCGTGAGAAGATACGAGTCAAACGTTGTAGCTCCAGCTCAAAGGTTTTTGCATGTGCAATCATGTCATCTAGATAGACCAAGCACCTCAGGTCACCAAGGATAGTCTCCATCAATCGCTCAAAAGTTGCGGGTGCGTTACATAGACCAAAGGCCATCACATTGAACTGCCAAAGCCCATTACCTGCAGTGAAGGCAGTTTTCTCACGGTCCTGCTCTTCCACCTCCACTTGCCAGTACCCACTTTTAAGGTCGAGGGTGGAGAACCAGCTTGAACCAGATAAGGCATCGAGAGTTGTGTCTACCCGCGGTAAAGGATACGAGTCTTTCTTGGTCAGTTCATTCAATTTCCGGTAATCAACACAAAATCTGGTACCACCATCTTTTTTTTTCACCAGGACCACTGGTGAAGCCCATGGGCTGATAGAGGGTTCAATTATGCCTTGTGCATGCATTTCCTCAACAGCTTTGAATGCCTCCTCCCGCTGTGCAAATGGCAGCCTCCTAGGGTGTTGGCGTACAGGGGAGCATCGCCGGTATTGATTTTGTGTTTCGTAACTCCTGTCCGGCCAAGATCATGAGGTCCTCTAGAGAAGATGTCTTGGAATTCTAGCAAAAGGTTGTGCAATTGATGCTGTTGGTCGTCGGTCAACCCAGTAGCACTTCGGAGGTAGAGATCTTTGAGATGCTCTGGTAGGCCCTCATCCGGACTAGTAGGTTCACTAAGGGGCTACTGGTAGGATGAACTATGCTCTCTACAGGTTCACAAGTAGCCACTTCTATACCAGAGGTAATCTGCCTTGGCTCGTTGGTTAGATTTACCATCCTCACTGGAATGTAGTCACGCTGAGCATTCACTAATGTTTTGCCAACCATAACACCAGGCGGAAGTGTGGTGGTAGGCGATGGTCCTACTGTCCCCCAGGGTTCACCAGATGGTTCACCTACGAGTTTAGCAGGTACCAGCATTTCACTGTAAGGAGAGATCACAGTATCTTCCATAGCCACCACCTGGTGGCAGCGAGCTACTTGGAAAGCCACTGGCTTATGAAGAGGCACCTCCTCTGCTCCAATGCGTAGACTGCCCACTCCAGTATCCACAGAACAACCATGAGCCATGAGAAAGTCAAGGCCAAGAATAAACTTGTCTGAAATATCGGCAACTAGGGCTACATGTGAAACCTCTGCACCACCAATTTTAACTTTAAGCTTTAGTTGTCCATGCACTGTAACAGTTTCTCCTGTCGCAGTTTTAAGGACACGGGTCGTGGCTTGTATACTATTACGTAACTGCATGGTAAGTACATCAGGGCGAACAATCGTAATGTTTGCCCCAGTGTCAACAACCATGGGGCACGGTACTCCTTCGATGTGGCCGATTACGGTTAAGCTTTCTTCCCTGTGGTTCATTGTTCCTGTCATCAGCACAACTTGCGGGGTTAAACTATCTGGGTGATTGGCCGGCCTTACCCCATCAAGACCGGCCTGGATTAGTTTAAAGGAGGCTGGGAGTTATGTGGCTGAATGTCTCTTGGGTTACTCCGGCGTAAATGTGGACATTCACGTCTAAAGTGTCCCCTTTTGCCACAAGCCCAGCACACCTGATCCTTCATCCAGGTTCCAGAATAAGATTGCGTGTTCCCTTTGGGGGCTCTTATTTCCTCAAGCAGCAGTTTAACCTGTGCTAGTAAATCCTCTTGTTGAGATTTCTGGTCATCCAATGGCACAGTTAGGGTTTCTTCGAATGGTGCGGCGCTCATCTCGCGGACATGAAGATCTCGTTGGCGAGAGGCAAGTCGATAGGATTCGAGCTCCATGGCCAGTTCAAGAGCAGCCCGGAGGGACTGGGGTTTACTCTGTTTCAATCGCAATCGAGTATCTCCATCGAGGATGGCGTCAATAAACTGCTCTTTAGCCAGCAAGTCCTTCATGTCTTCCGGAGCGAGAGGATAGGCTAGCCTTGCCAAACGTTCTATGTCCTCAGCAAGTTCTTGGAGTGATTCCTCACGGCGCCTCAGTCTGCTCTTAAACTTGGTGCGGTGAAGTTCCTGCTGATGTGCTGCCCCGAATCGACTCTCTAGTGCTGCAACTAATGCCCTGTAGTCTTGTCTCGTTTCTGTTCCGAGATTTCCGAGGACAGTCAATGCAGATCCTTTCAGGCTAGTCGCCAAGTAATTTCCTTTCTGTTCATCATTCCAGTGATTCATTCCCGCCACTATTTCAAACTGTGCGATGTAAGGCTCCCATAGTGATTTCCCATCGAAAGAAGGTGGCTTTTGGATCGGCCGTTTGTGTTCTGGCGCCACGCCGGAAAACGATAAGGGCGTTAGAATGCTAGCTGGGGATGCCATTTGTAGCTTCACTGGAGTCGAAGTTTCCTCCTTAACATGCGGAGGTTTCTGTGTGTCGAGCGCTTCCTTTAGTTTCCCGTCGAACGCTTGTAATGCAGCATTTAGCTTCGAATCAAGCCTGTCTTGTGTTTCCTGGAGCCTCTTTTTGACGGTTTCTTCGAAGGATCTGTGCTTGGCGTTCAAGGAGGCCACAGTGTTAGAGAATTTTTCCTCGAAAACATTTATTTTCGCTGCGAGTTTATCTCCATGTAATTTGAGCTGAGACTCCATTTGAGATGCCTGGTTGTTTACACGAGCTCCTAAGTTTTCGAAGCGCTCGGAGATTTCCTTTACTTGCACATCCGCCTTGCGGTCTTGTTGCTCGATTTTAAGTTCTATGCCTTTGTTCTGGCTAGATATCGATTGCAGAGCCTCCATTATAGCGTCCATTTGAGTATGTGAACTGTCCGGCGCTGTCACCGATGCGACAGCTTCGCTCGGTGTGTCTTCGGCCTGTGTTTTGAAAACAATTTCTCCGTCCTCGTCGGTCATCTTTGAATCGCCAAAACAAAATAAAGCTCCACTTCTGACACCAATGTAACTCCCCGCGGGTTCGACAGACCGACGAAGATTAAACAACTGACAGTTTTGCTCCTCTGTTTTAATTCATCCGCACACACTCCTTCTCGATACAACCTCCGTCTCGCACACCACCTTCCAAATATGGAAGGTCCCATATATGGCTGAGTCACGCATCACGCAACAACACTACATTTGTATGGAGACGAATGGCGGCCGTTAAGCAGCAGAAACAGTTTTGATATTTAAAAGAAAAAATATCACTTGAGAGCTTCGACATATTGTTATAGCAAAAACATGAGCCATAATTACTCGTTTGACCTACGGTTCGCCATTTTATTGTCTTATCAAGATCTGGATAAACAGTAAATAAATGTTCTTCGTTATACGTTTCTGTGTGAGGAATCTGATAACCTCGTGGCTAAAAACATCTCATCAAAAACCTGTTTTAATTCATCCGCACACACTCCTTCTCGATACAACCTCCGTCTCGCACACCACCTTCCAAATATGGAAGGTCCCATATATGGCTGAGTCACGCATCACGCAACAACACTACATTTGTATGGAGACGAATGGCGGCCGTTAAGCAGCAGAAACAGTTTTGATATTTAAAAGAAAAAATATCACTTGAGAGCTTCGACATATTGTTATAGCAAAAACATGAGCCATAATTACTCGTTTGACCTACGGTTCGCCATTTTATTGTCTTATCAAGATCTGGATAAACAGTAAATAAATGTTCTTCGTTATACGTTTCTGTGTGAGGAATCTGATAACCTCGTGGCTAAAAACATCTCATCAAAAAGTTGACTACTACTGAAGAAGGACTAAATATTTGCTTGCGAAACTTTGATGTTAACTTTCTGAAACATAACCGGACTTCTGCTGCAAAACTTTGCAATTAACTTCGTGAAACGTATGACGTGCCCATTGACATGACTGGACCTTTGCTCAGCGAAACTTTGCAGTTAATTTTGTGAAACTTTTTGTGGTGACGTGTCCACTGACATGACCGGAACTTTGCTGCAAAACTTTGCAACTAACTTTGTGAAACGTTTGCGGTGACGTGTTCATTGACAAGACCGGACCTTTGCTGCGAAACTTTGCGATTAATTTTGTGAAACTTTTGGGGTGACGTGTTCATTGACATGACAGGACCTTTGCTGCGAAACTTTGCAATTAACTTTGTGAAACGTATGACGTGCCCATTGACATGACTGGACCTTTGCTCAGCGAAACTTTGCAGTTAATTTTGTGAAACTTTTTGTGGTGACGTGTCCACTGACATGACCGGACCTTTGCTGCAAAACTTTGCAACTAACTTTGTGAAACGTTTCGGTGACGTGTTCATTGACAAGACCGGACCTTTGCTGCGAAACTTTGCAATTAATTTTGTGAAACTTTTGGGGTGACGTGTTCATTGACATGACCGGACCTTTGCTGCGAAACTCTTCAATTTACTTTGTGAAACTTTTGCGGTGACGTGTCCACTGACATGACCGGACCTTTGCTGCGAAACTTTGCAATTAACTTTGTGAAACTTTTGCGGTGACGTGTCCACTGACATGACCGGACCTTTGCTGCGAAACTTTGCAATTAACTTTGTGAAACGTTTGCGGTGACGTGTCCACTGACATAACCGGACCTTTGCTGCGAAACTTTGCAATTAACTTTGTGAAACTTTTGCGGTGACGTGTTCATTGACATGACAGGACCTTTGCTGCGAAACTTTGCAATTAACTTTGTGAAACTTTTGCAGTGACGTGTTCATTGACATGACCGGACCTTTGCTGCGAAACTTTGCAATTAACTTTGTGAAACGTATGACGCGCCCATTGACATGACTGGACCTTTGCTCAGCGAAACTTTGCAGTTAATTTTGTGAAACTTTTTGTGGTGACGTGTCCACTGACATGACCGGAAATTTGCTGCAAAAGTTTGCAACTAACTTAATGAAACGTTTGCGGTGACGTGTTCATTGACAAGACCGGACCTTTGCTGCGAAACTTTGCAATTAATTTTGTGAAACTTTTGGGGTGACGTGTTCATTGACATGACCGGACCTTTGCTGCGAAACTCTTCAATTTACTTTGTGAAACTTTTGCGTTGACGTGTCCACTGACATGACCGGACCTTTGCTGCGAAACTTTGCAATTAACTTTGTGAAACTTTTGCGGTGACGTGTCCACTGACATGACCGGACCTTTGCTGCGAAACTTTGCTATTGACTTTTTGAAACTTTCGTGGTGACGTGTCCACTTACCGTTTTCGTTTTCATGGGTGACTTGAAGGCAGTAGCATATTCCTTTCCTTCTTGCTACTTAATGCCAGGTCTCGTTAACTGGGGAAATTTTTGCTAGACGTGGCCCAAAATTGCGCCAGCAGACACATTGATAGGTAAGATATCATTTAGAGATTTATAACATTATTTAGTGGTGCACAAATGTGGTACGTATTTACTATACTTGTGAGACAAACCATGCATAACACCTTTTCATCAAAAAGCTGGAAAATGAGGCCGCTATAGCTTCAAGAACGTATCATTTTGGCAAATGAAATATAATATTTCAGCACATGTACATTTAACGTACGACTTAACTCTTTTCTAAGTAAGACTCAGTGACCACAACATTCACGTACATCACTAAAAAAACATGAAATACAACTTTGCATATGGATCAGAGAGGATGGTAACAATACACGATTGTATTTTAAAACTTTGAAATACTAAAATTAAACGCGAAGAAAACAAAACTACACTTATATAATAAACTGATTTGTTTCACTGCGATGTGCGTTCAAACTTTCTTTTTAAAGAAGATTTTAAAACTTAATGTCGGCTAGTTTTCGAATAGGAAAACATGCACGAAAAAGCTACCCATGTACCTAACCTGCCTAATACACCACAATAAACAATAACCTTTTTCATAACCTTCTTTTATAACAGAACGACACAAAGATCCGCCTCCGAAGACACAGAGAGAGGTCCTCAGAAGTTCAAGGTGAGTTTGTTTTGTTTTAAAATGCGAAGACGAACATATAACTTAAGGATATGAGGGTCTGGTGGGGTTTCACCGATAGCTGAGAGGTGGCCAAATTATTTAACGTATTGCTTAGATCTGTGTTCGGACAAACGCAACTGATAGCAGAGAAAATACTTAATTATAATTCTTTCTAATAGCTTGAAAATGTCCGAAATGTTAGCTCCTTTGAGATTTGAATCACCCCATCCATACCCTCGCATATGATAAGAGCCAAACAGTGGTAATCAAGGTTCTATAATCTCACCGGCTATTAAATATTTTAGTACACTACTACGTTTTCGAGATTCCGATTGGATGAAATCGAACATCTGACTCAAGACTATTCCGCGAATGAAAGCTTTCAAACAATAGTGCCCGTCGGACCAAAACACCCTAATGAATGGTATCCGTTCTACTTGGCAAAAGTGTGTCTCAATTTAGCTTACAAACAGCCCATCCGCTTAAAAGAGTGGACTAGTTTCATGACACTTACAGCGGGAAACAAAAGATAACAGATTTCTCCAGATTATTTCATCCCACTAGAATTATAATCACAAAAGCAATCAATGTCTCACTGTTGGTTGCTGCTTTATGTTTTATCAGTTATCAGACGTGGAGAGCTGGCTGAATACCTGAGTGACTGAGTCAGACGATATACTGAAGCACTGCAGTTCCAAAACAAGCATTATGAGATAGTTTTTGTGCTTTTATGAAAGTCGAATTGGAGGTGGGAAGAAACCTATTTCTGTCTTACTTAGGCAAAGTACTTCTAAATGTAGGCTACACAAAAAAATCATCCTGCGTTCTAACGTGGTCATCGTGTAGCATAAATGGGGATACATTTGAAGACGGAGAAAACAGTTAGTCCTGCCACCGACGTCAAGAAAACTAAGAAACAAAAATTGATCAATGGCCTTGGGGTGTACCTCTTGAAATCAAAATTTGCTATTAGAAGACAAGCTTCGATTTCCTTAACTCTACAACATCGTTTCGACAAAAATCTTTGATTCCAACAGGTATACTACCCCAAGGCAAAAATACTGTTGCTAGCCTCCTTAACGAGCCCATTAGGCGTCATTCGACACACTTTTCTGTTTCCCGCGTTTCCGGGATTTGAAAATTCTTCGATTGACAGCGTACATGCACTTCGTATTTTGGTGGATTTTTATCTGCGAGAAGATAGGACTTCGGGAAAAAAACTAAAAGTAAACAACATAGGATACAGATAGAAGCCTACTGCCCGTCTTGGGAACGATCTGACATCCGAAATAAACCATTTGACATATTTTGCCCAAAAATTAAGTTAAAATCAATACTTAGCTGGCTGGGTATTTTTCTTCCTTACGCGACTGCTGGCTGGCAAACTGGAAAGATTCCACCCCGTGCTGGCTGGCATTTCGTGCTCCGTGGCATTTTCCACTTTGCTGGCTCGTTGAAAAACGACAAGCTCGTAGCTGGCTGGGATTTTTATTTCTCAAAAGTTTTGCTTGCTGGCATTGAAGAGCGGTTATTTTTTTCCCAGGAAAGTTAAATATTAATGAAGATTGACAGGGGAACACTCAGCTAGTGTTTAGTACATCGTACGATAAAAATTCTCAGAAAAGGTCGTTGGGTACTCCTGCATTGAGACGACAAGAAATTTTTGGCGGGCGGTAGAAAATAAAAACTCAGGGTAATAAACGATTCTTTTTAAGCTAGCGTTCGGAAAAGGTTTTTTGTGGATGAAACAGTTTTTCGGAAGTCCAGGGCAGTTATCGAACCCGAAACTATCTTATGCTCAAAATTTTCCTAACCAACGATAACCTTGCTTCATGAAACAAATTATAGAAAATTTCATAAGAAACTACTACTGTCCTACTCTTATCAGCTTTATGTATAGTTTCTGCTGTTAATGCATCAGGAAACATAATCCTAACACGTGCCGTAAACAATTTACAATAATAAATCACGTTCTAGCCTCCCGTTGCCCAGTGCTAATGAAAAATTCGCTTCCTATCGGTTTTTTTTGGCTGTAAAGCACGATTCTTGACTTGATTTTGAATTTGTCTCAGATTCAAGATATTTTTTGGAGAGTTTGTATAGATCGTAACAGTATAAATATCAGCGCTTATGCTAGCCTTGTTACCAGGTTCGATTCAATGCGTTGTCATAAACACAAAACTAATATCTCACGATGCATTAGAGTATCGCAGTCTATATGACTTGTGAAATTTGAACTTTATCCTTTGATGCAAAACCAGATATTTTCTGTCACAAATTACAAAAGGTTTCTTACTAAAACTGGCAAACCAGCCAGATTAAGATGTTGCCCGAATGTTGACCATCAAGTACAGTCGTTGAAATATACTGGAAAAAACTGAGGAAAACAAACACGATAATAATGTATAAGCTGGTTAGTTACGGACAGTATATATATTTTATGGGAAAAAACGGAGTAAAATCTGCTAAATTTAAAAAAGAATAAGCTAATGAAACAAATTTTGTTTGGCATGATTCTGTTAATTATTCCATGATCTAATGTATCGATGATTATAAGTTTTGGTGTCTTAAACAGCTAAAATCAGCTAACGAATACGAAATAACATTATCAAGTAAAACACCCACAACAATTAGCTCATAAAGTTATTCTTACCAGTTTTCTCCAAGTTGTTACTGTGAATAGAAACTTGGAAGTCATAAGTTTTGGCATAAGTTTCTTCCTCTGGTCAGCGATTATCGCAATTAAACTGTTTACAGCTGGAATGCTTTTCAATTTCGCCCGTTAAGATTGGTTTCGTATCGTAATAACCTTTCGGAATCAGCAGGGATTCATTTGTCTGCTGACTTCGGGGAAACTATGTCACAACGCTCGTTTCAAATAAAAACAAATATTCGTCAAAGCCAACGAGAACTTTGCGAACCGATTCATTGATTATTTTAAAATAAGAGAAAATCATTTTAAACCCCCAACAAGGAAATAAACACCTTTAAGAGGATTTTTATGGATCTTAATTCTTGGCATTAAACAGCTAAATGAACGCTGTTGATTCAGTTATCCAAGACTGGAACTGTTCATCATCAGGGTATTAACGAGCAAAACCGTTTGTGCGCGACTAGAGCTGATTAAATTCGAGGTGAAACGTTTTTTATGAGATATGCACTATTGCATTAAAATTCCAAAAAATGTTAATACACATGCAGGCGTTTAAAAATTAAGATGCACCCGCTGGTTTCAAAATTATTCGGGAAATCCATGTTTTGTTTTGTTTCTTAGTAATCCTCGAGTTTAGGATTTGCACGCGTTAAATCTAAGCCCTGATCTCTTAAGCGTCTCACCGAGATGAGAAATATGATATTCTCTGAACCAGCCTATGCCCGAGATAATAAAGAACTGCGTGTGTCATTCATGTAGGTATTCAGTCTTTGAAATTAATATGAACCCCTTCGTTTGAAACCAATATTATCTACCGGTGAGTTCGCGTTTTAACTTCACATGGACGCTGAATTTTTTAATACGCCAAAATAAATAGCAAGTTAAGTTTACCAGTCAAGAATAATTCTATAGCTGAATTTACAGTTATATTTATTTCCAAAGGGCAGAAAGCAGACAAAAAAAATATCATCAGCTTTTCCTTAGGAAATCCATTGTTAATATCTTTAAAATTAAATTAAATTAATTTATTTAAGCTCAATAACGTGGGCAGTGGTTGCCCAATCTCCCGAGCCGGGGGCTCATGTAATAAACGCTCGAGCATTCCGGATCCAATTGGAATTTAGAAGTGTTGGTTTTTGAGGAGAGGGGAAAACCGGAGTACCCGGAGAAAAAACTTCTCGGAGCAGAGAAGAGAACAACAACAAACTCAACCCGCATATGACGTCGGGTCCGGGAATCGTATCCCGGGCCACATTGATGGAAGGCGAGTGCTCTCACCACTGCGCTATTCCTGCTCCTCTTTTATCTTCAGTGGCGTGCATGGAAAATGAAAAGGAGTATAAGTATATCAATGAGAAACTAACTACGTTTTTAAAAACAACTATACACGTAGGGTTGATGCCGAGCTTGAAACTTGCCCTTCGCTCTGAAAAGCCCATTGTAAAGGTTAATAGCGCATGCATGCCAGTTTTAATATTATCATACAGCTGTAGCTTCAAATAGGTAAATATACCAGCTCCGTTGGGCTCGGAAAATGCTCTTCTGGTAATGGAGGCTATGGCATACCGTGATCAGTGGTAACCCGTCCAATTTGCGGAGACAATGTAGTAGTGAAGCTAAGTATGACGTTAAAATTGGATTATTTTATTGTGCCCTGAGATTATCTTCATCAACTAACAGTCTTTGCAAATGAGAACACAGGCAATTATAAAATAAATAAATAAATAAATAAATAAATAAAGAAAGAAATAATAATAATAATAATAATAGTAATAATAATAATAAACACGTGAATGTTGAATGGTTAGCTATTTTTAGCAAGAATTTTGGAGAAACGCAGTTTGAACTAAAAGGAGGTAATGAGCGGTGAGTACGCCTAAATTTGAGACTAAGGAGGATCCAGAGATTATCATAATAATTAACCTAGTTTGCTTTTTTCTCATTTAGTGAAAACATTTTAATTAAATTACGCTTAGCGGTGAATGAAAGTTACGTTCACCCGACCACGAAAACTAAGTGACTATTTTGATCTCAGTTGGACTATAGATTGACTCAGCTATGGAGCGCCAGACTGAACTTCAACCTTCTGAAGCAGATGGGAAATGAAAACAAACACCGTCTTACATGGTTCTGACTTTAAATTAACATGAAAAAAAAAAAAATTTTATTATAAAACGAGTGATTTAGTCAAGTAAGTCAAGAGTCATTTGGTGATTTGGTGACAAGAGCAACCGACTCTTTTGGTATTCCGAGTGGATGATTAACACACCACGTGAAAGCTGGGTTTCTGATCCATTTGATTTAAAGTAATGGAAGACCACAATAAAATTACCCAAGTTCAACTTTTACTCCTCACTTTTCCCGCCATGTGTACTTCGCGCAACAGTTTTATTGTGGCATAAAACTCAAAATAAGTAAGAAGTACCAAAGCTAGACACCTTATCAAATCTGGATATCAACTCTTTATTTCCATTTTTCAGTGTTCTAACTATTACGGTTCAAGGTAAGAAGTCGGCATTTGCTTAAAAAGAAAAGGTTACGTTTAAGTTCTAAGTCTTTTGTACGCCTCAAAATGTAAGATTTGATTTCACGTTTTGCTAGTCAGTATTCACGTTGTAACTAGAGAAGCTGTTTTGTACCAGTATTGACTAAGTAAGGAGACTGGCCGTGCCACTGACACTGTACTTTCCTAAATTATCGTTACCATTACCACCAATCGATGAAACCTCGCCAACAATCACAAGGAGCAGAAGAGTCCTATTTGAATTTAACTGGAAATACGGTCAAATGGGACTCCTCTGCTCCCTGTGCTACAAGTACAATACAAGGCGCGTACTTTGCTTTTTGACGCCCAATTAAGTCCAACAGGACTGGATAATGGGGTACCACTTTAATTTCTCTTTCATTTCACCCAGTCGCTCTGTTCATTTTTGCTCTTGGGAGATTCATCATTTCTCAGAACGTTGTTAAACTGTAACCTAGCGTAAGCTACCTCAATATAACTCATCATCGTTGCGGGGGTTTGTTCCAAAATGAGGATGTAAAAGTCGCAAATATCGGGTAGCAGACGTTTGGCGTGTGCCATTATTTTTTCTGTACAAGACCCATCTTCATAACGCAAAGGTTTGAACAACTTCTTGAGATTTTATCTGCATACTTCAATATTGTTATCTTTCACTGTTTTACAGATACTAAAATATCGCACAGTCACCTATGAAAAAATGTCTCTAATACTCTTTACACTACCATTCCAATGAGAGGGGTTTGTTAGTCTGCTTTCTTACGGCCGGCCCGAGCTGTACTTCCTCATAAGCCTTTTTACAACTTTTGATGTTATTTTCGAGGTACAATACCGGTGGTTGTAGTCAATTGACAAAGATTCCGGACGCATACGTTTTCAGTTATTAACTTCTGGAAACACGTTTATTCAGTCAGCCATGTAAATAACAAAATAGATGATTAAAAATGTGGCGTATGCCAGGGGAAATAAAAATCGCGAATATCGGTCCAAGTAATGGACGCCTTTCTCAGACCTGAATCTCTGCTTGACTAGCTGTAGGACACCTTTACGGTGTTTTGTTGCTCTTTTAGAAAACAGAGGCCTGAGGCGCGCTGCAAGGCTCTGCTCTCTCTTTCGCTCGTGTATGGAACTCTTCCTTCTAGGATAAGAACTGCTGCCATTTTCCATGTCTTCCAAAGAATCTTTAAACTTGTAGCTTTTACCATCGACAGCTACAGTGACCAGCAACGGTTTGCGATCCTAAAAACAACAGAAAAAAAAAAAAAAAAAAAAAAAAGAAAAGAAAACCGCCCGTCCTTTTTACATACTTCTTCAATTTCGTGTAACAGTTACAAGCAGGCGGGAGTCAAGTTTACTTTGCCACTTACTTTACGTTAGCGAGGAAGTAAAAGTAAAAAATAATTTTGCCACTATTTTTTTGCAATAAGTAGATGAAAACAACTCAAAAGAAAGTAAAGACTGGTGGCTGTTACAAAGCTTTTGCAGTAACAGGTGTAGGTTAAGAGTACTATGATAGAAACAGTGATCTGTTGGTCCATCACACATAAACGCACACACAAAAGCAAAAGCCCCCCTTCAATCACCCCTCCTGTCCTCCACAATAATACGTCTTGAATACTTGGCAGAGGACCGGAACAAACACATACATTTTGAAAAAAAAATCGAAGACTCCTTTCTTTCTTTCTTTTTTTTGTTGGTTTTTGTTCCGTGTTTACTGGAATAACTGACTCATCTTGATTAATGAATCAGTCTCACTTATTAATCATTTTAAGAAATGATCGTTTACTGGCGCCTTAATCTCTTGTCGACTGTCCTTTAAGTTACTGATTTTGATTCAATACCGCTTCAAATATAGCTATGTTTAACTGAGGAAATAAAATGCCCCAACAGTTCATTATACAGGTTACCTGGACCTCGCCGTTCTGGGAGAGTTTGTAGTCGGTTTTCTTTTCTCCGAGGTCCTGCAATCTTCGAGACTGTTTTAGCACAAGAACATACTCCAACAGTGTCATAAAGATGAACACAAACCCTCCGAGCAGGAAATAGTCGATTGACTTCAGGTAAGACACACGAGGCATCCCTGCATTCACGTTACCCCTCATGTAACTGATTGTCAATACAGTGGTGATGCTGAGCGCTACTCGAGCCGGTACCGCCTCGTGATTTATCCAGAAACTGACCCAAGAAAGCGCCACGATGCACACGCATGGGATGTACATTTGGAAGATATAGTACATGGACCTTCGGCGAAATATCATGGTGGCCGTTAATCCTGAAAACATTGCTGGGGAGTGGAGGAATGAAACATAATCATAAAACGAGACAGTGGAGAGAATTCAAAGTGGAGTAGGATCTTGAAATGCATGGAACGGGGTGCCAGAATAGATTATGTCTGGGTCATATTAATGTTATTAAATATGGAATAGCTGTAGTCAGGAGATGACATGGTTGAAAATAGGTAATGTTTGTCACTGACTTGTAATGTATAGGCGGTTCTTTAAGACGTTTCGGCTACCTCTCAAGCTTGACGTCCTTATAACCGGATGAAAGCTTAAGAGTTAGCCGAAACGTCTTAAAGAACCGCCTATAAATTACAAGTCAGTGACTAACATTAACTATTTTCAACGATGTCTGGTTCATGTAAGAATGGAAATGAACTTCAGTTACATGTAGAACGTATTATCTTAAGCATGTAAATATTATAGTCAGTGAGGCATGTTCTCTAATAATATTCTCTGTTGTAAACTTTTTGGGGTAAACAAGAAATCATGTTGTACAGGATTCCTTGTTTTGTAAACCCTACATCCTGGAAACGGCAGACACTTTTTCTGCGGGAAAGAATCACTGGATAAACGATTGGCTAAGATACAAATATACGTCCTCCCTTCACGAATAAAATCCACAAACAAAGCCTATGCGTGTGCTGGATTACACAAGATTACTTGATATAGGCCCTCACCGGTAAACCTCGTTAAGACGAGGAGGATAACAACATAAGGCAACACCCTGATAATATCAGAGGGGTAACAAACATGTAATTCTTTAGCCGCGTAAAAGTGGAGCAGCAGACCACAGCATGATTAATTTCGGCACGCTGGAAAATGAGGGATCGAAATGCACCAGTGACAGCTGACCGTGGTAATAGTAATAGTAATAATTCAAAGAAACCTCGATATTTTTGTCTTGCGCAATTCAGTACAGCACGCATGTGACAAACGATAACAAAATTCATTTATGATGTCTCATTTTAGACACAACTCATTAACGTCTTACCAGAATGATAGACTGGATGTTTCAGGTATCTCTTGGCGCTTACAATGTCAAATTGTGCCATCTCTTTATCGTAAATAAAAATGTCACTCTCCACCTCAGATCTCCACTTGTACGCCAAGTCTTTCTCTTCGTATGAGACTGAAATAGTACAAAAATGTTACCTTACAAGCCGAACTGCATTATTAAATATTGATGAGCCTAGATTAATATCATGGCGATACTGTTTTAACAGTATCACATAGCAATCCTGCGTAGAAGAGACTGCAGTTAAATTGAATCAATAGCTCCCTGAGGGCAAAACATGGCAAAACTTCAAAGGGTCCGTAGTTGCTGGTCGGTCAAGTAACAATCCATGCCATAATAAAATTGTAACCAAACAACCAGTCTATCCAGTGGATAGACTGGTTGGGTTGATTGGTTAATCGATTATTTAATTTTTACAATCTTAAGTATCCACCAGTTACTGTTCTAACTAAAGGCACTTACAGCTTTCAAAAGCCAGATTACAAGTTTGTTCATCAAGAGGATAGTTTCTCAGGTCCAACTTGCATGAATTTTTTGTCACAAGCCTGTTAAAATCAAACAGCAAAAGGTGTTGATTATACATGGACAGAACAAATACCTCATTTGATATCAGACAAAACTAGACGGCTTTTCATTCTTGTCTTCAGAAAAGACAGTACTTTTGTATCGAATGACTATTTACAGGCAAACTAAGGCCTAGGTAGCACTAGAGAGATGTCCGGGACATCTGTGTTTTCATTAGCTCAAAACGTGACAGATGCCCTCGAGATGTTAGGGAGCCAAGTGCGACCTGTGTTTTGGGGCATCGGGACATTTACGCCGATCTGGACATTTCGTCAAAGGAGCCGATGTCCTGCTTCGGGGCAGGACATTCGTGGGACATCTTGTTGTTATCTTCTTGGCGGCGGTCTCGAATTTCATTCTGCTTGTCAAAACAATGAATACGTTTGCACCAACTAATTTTCCGATGATTTGGCCGCCAAACGCACAAACAACCACTACTGGACAGGATGTTTACCAACCCCGCTATTTTTCGGCGCAGTATCACATTCAGCGTGGCGAAAATAGCTCAGATCGTGCAAGAAACCGGTAACGTGTCGAATTGGGTGCCAAATCCAAGCGGACCTTCCACTGCCGGCTCGCACTCCAAGTTCAGCCCCAAAACTATCGTTGGGTTTTGATTTCTTGTTTGCCACACACCCTTGCGTTGTCGAGTTAATTCAACGTGTTATTTTCGCGGGAATGATGATGATAATACGCGCCAGTCTAGAATATGGTGATGGTATATTCCTCAAGCTAAGGCACTTAGACAACTCTATTATAACTTCATTTATCCATATCTATCATACGCTGTTATTGCTTGGGGAGTGCTTGTGCATCGCACTTGAAGAAAATTCAAGTCAAACAAAATCATATTATCCGTCTAATGTTCTTTGCTACTCTGTATGGTGAAAATACAGATAGTGCCCTCCCTTTACTGAACTTACTAGACCTACTTACAGTAGAAAACATTTTCACATTACGTTTACTTCAGTTCTCCCACCAATGGCATAAAAAGCAGCTCCCTAGCATTTTCGATAATTACCTTCGTTATGCTAGTGATGTCCACAAATATAACACTAGATATGCTTCAAAAAGTAACTTCTATAAAGCACGCTTCAAGACTAATATTGGAAAAAAAACGTTGTCGGCTCTGGCAGCCGCAAGATATACCACAAGATATTAAAGATCTCAGTCTTTCCAATTTCCCGAGAAAAGTAAAACTGTATTTACTACGGAAGCAAAGGTAACATCTAAGTCTTTCCAATTCCTTTACTTTCTATTTTTACAATAAGTGTACGTGAAGTGTCATTGTGTGTGTGTGTGTGTGTGTGTGTGTGTGTGTTGTGTGTGTGTGTTTTGTATGTATCTAGAAGTCTATATTTTTAAATGAAACTTAACAAGACTAGTGTCTAACAAGAAAACTATATGGTTTATTTAGCCGCTAGGCAATTCCATCATTGTCATCAATATTTGGTTTAGTTTAACCTACAAACCCCCAATACCTTTTATTTAACTACCCATACAAATATATTTTAATGTGATGTAACAAGAAAATGTGTAAAGTATTGTATTGTTTATTCTGCACCCATGTTTCACGAACATTATTACTAGTGCGACCGTAATTTCGAATGCTTCCGGCCATCTGAGGTGTCCGCGAAAATCATGTCGAAACGTATGTCCACCAGATGTCTCGGACATTTCAAAAGATGGCCTTAAGTTCGACCTGGGCCTAAGAGAAACGATTTGTGCAGAAATATAGTAGAAAGAGGTGACTCTGTGATGACTTTGCAGTTGTAATTTTAACATTTTTGAGGCGGTTCTAATCAGTTTCTGTATCATTTCAGACCTTTTACTAAGGTATTGAAGAGATATGAAAACCACTGATTATGGATACAACTCTAGTCTAGTCTCAATTCAGTACGAAATTCCAGCTGAATGACCTAAACCTTAATCATCATATGTTTGTGGAACTCAGCGGAAAGCTCTTGAAGAAACAGGGGATTAGAATCTTCCCAACCTCCTCTGTGCATTTCTGTATAGTTCAAGAGCAAAATTGACTGAATAGAAAATTCTTCCTCTCGATATCGATAGAAAAGTGTGTTAATAATTTCTCCAATGAAAATCAAACTACTGTCAACAGCTCTCCAGCTGTCTCTTTTTCCGGAGCATGAGTTTCGTTGTTTTATGACCACAACTAAAAGATGTTTAAAATGTTTTAATGTTAACATGGCGTCTTTGTCATTTTAGAGCGCTTTTCAATTGAGTGTCGTAAAACCTAAACCAAAGCAATTACTCTGACCAATCACAACAGAAGTAAGTAGTGCAACGAACCAATCAGAATATGAAGCAATTACATGTAGCCGGCGCAAAGCGCGGGAAAATGCGCGCGTGTTAACCATAATTGGTTTTGGTTTTGCTTCTCATTGGTCAAAAAAGTGGCGCGAGTTTTCCTGGCCAATCACAGAGCGAAGCAATGCAAAACCAAAGCAAAACCATAATTACTTTCGACACTCAATTGAAAACCGCTCTATGTGGAGCTGTTGTAAGTAAAATGTTCGAGAAAGAGAGAAAGTTTCAGAAAAAAAGTAAATGGCGCGTTGACGTTCGAATCACCTTGCACTCAGCATCATGCTTCCGTTTATCAGGTTTATCCATATTTTCTTGTTTAAGAAGACCATCTTGTGTATCCTTGTATCAATCGAGTTAACAAAAAACGTGTCAGGCAACCAAAACTTTTCACAAGCTGCTCCTCCGAGGATAATTGTCCTGTTGATGCCAAAGGCCAACCGAGGGTCTTGCCAAAACTGACCAAGGTACAAATCTACTTCGAAATCCTGCAAAATTTAAACAAATTGATCTTAGTTATTTTACAATTATATTCAAACACCAACATTTATAGAATGAGTGAGCAAAAGCTCTTTTCTAACAAAAGACCTCATGGGTAGTGTTTGCAGTAAAATTCGGTGGTGCCGGATCGGGGAGGGGCGGGCGTGTGGTGGTGGAGGTTGTAGAACAAACTTGGCAGGGGGGAATTTTCCGTGTAACATATGAAACGTTAAGTTTGTAGTGGGAAAAATCATTGGCCTTGACATTCACCGCCCCCTCCTCACCACTTTAAAAAACGGTTAGGTAGAGGAGTTTAGAGTGTAGGAGGATATGGGATCCTCCTGGGTACTTGTTATAGGCAATAAAGTAGCACCGTAACAAGTGTAAGTCTATAGATATAGAAAAGGTCGGAGTGTCCCTTACCATGCTAGTCTCACTTATCTCTCCAAATGACAGAATTAACATTTCCAGGTCCACATGAAGAGTTTGCACTGCAAAGCCAAAACTGCTATAAGCCAACATCAGGACAGTAAAATAAAATTGAAAACAAGCTACTTGTTAATAAATATGTGATCGTGCAAAATAATTTGACAGAAAAATCGAGCATATTTGTCTCTGGTCCTTGTAGACTCCATCAGGGATCAAAAGGCCACGAGCCAGGTTGAATGTTGTGTGTACAGCCTTGAGGATTTTGCAGAGACAGTTGATAAGCCTATCGCTCAGTCTCTAGCCTTCCTTAGATGTACGTATCATTCTTTGCGAACAGTGACTGAGGTGTTGTACGTCCGCTTCGAATTTTATGTGTGGAGGTAAAGGAGACAAGACCCAGGGCTTAACTTGACTGCCAAATGACCCTTTCATCTGAGGCAGATGTTTAACAGGTACCCAGCACTGGTTTAAAAGCTACTCTAAGACCCAGGTGTGTGATCCGGTCTATCGATCCGTTACTCAGTCTTACCAATTGACTGAACCGGGCAAGAAAATTGCCAAAGAGCGATTCATCTTAAAATCAACAAAACAGGCAGTTGTTTACATAGATGGGGATTTTCATATACACGTTTTACTTTATTTACCTCCATAGAACGGTCGAATCCTTTTGTCATAGTTCTTAAATACAATTTCTAAAACATCTGAGACGTTTCGTCCTGGTATCACTAGTTCCTCATACTTAAGACGGTATTCCCTAAAGACAAACATTAATTTGTTTACTAAAGCTAAGGTATATATAGCTATTTCCTTGTAACCTACATAGCTTCCGAGAGCAGATGATATGGTAGTAAGATCTCTAGAACATGATCACGACCGTTGAAGGGATTTTTGTTGAATTAATGACAGCAATAACAGCAATGTGGAAAGAAATATTTTATCAACCATAGACCATATAAAAAAGTAGACGCAACCAGCCAAACGGTCGACCAGTTGGTGGAGAAGACAAATCAAAAATGGCTCAAAGTTATTAGCTGCGCCCAAAACTTTTCATTATAGTAAAAAAAATCTCCAAAAAAGCAAAAATCAACAACAAACAAACAAACAAACAAACATGCAAAACAAACAAAGCAAAACAATAACAATAACAGCAGCAAAAAAAAAAAAAAAAATGACTTGTAGAAATGCTATGACTCCTCGCTTGCCTTACTGTAGCTTTTATCGTCGTTGAACATTTTCCATTTCAACTCCAAAGAAATTTCTACTGTGGCATTAATGCCGTTTGTGCCTAATTGAGTGTTAAGTGTAAGGCTAGTACAAAACATAATGAAGGAGGCTCGCAAGCCTGCACGATCGAATCATTTCATGCGTCGAGTACTTAACGATAGAACGCTTCTCTGGTAGCGGCTTCGTATTGGCTTCGGGTGGGGTTGCCCGTCCTCGTCCCTCGGTTCGGCCGTGGCGGGTAATCCCTCACCTTTGCTGGGAACTGATTATTTAGTTACATTCAAGCTTCGCCCGTTGTTAGTAAAAATGTTAAGAAAATAAACGGCCACGCCACGAGCGCGGCCAAATTATTTCCAACCTGGTAGCTGTCTTTTTTCACTGCATACAGTACCCAGCAAACCGAGCTCAGCCAATACTGCGCGCTAACATTGAAAATAGCCAACTAAAAGAATAGGAGAGCATAAAGGGTATTTAAATACGATTTATAAAGTAAATAAATGACAATAATAAAGCATTAAAGAGTGTTAAGCCGCTAAGGAATAAATTCATTTGTGAGAGGTGGCCAAAGTAAAGAGAGCCTGACATTACATCACATTTATTTTCAAGGCAACTTTTTAGAGCTTACCATGGTGGTGTATCAGCTGGTTTTATTTCTTCAGTATGATTATGTTTTGAGGTTTTACTTCTTGGATTCCTTCAAGATATAATGATGTGAAGAAAAAAAATGCGCATTGACAAAAGCATAATAAAGATTATTATTATGTGATATAACTAGCTCACCAGCTTGTTTAAACGTATTACACATAAAATAAAAATAGCACAATAACAATAACAATGACAATAACAATGACAATGACAAGGCAATGACAATCATAATGAATGAATGAATGAATATACGAAAATTAGATATTTGAACCAAGGATTAAAGAATGAAGATGTGAATGATCATAATATATTCATTCTCCTTTATTAATCACTCACGGGTGTATTACGAACCAACACAATGACCAGGTCCCAGCTGGCTTGTTAGCTTAGTTGGTAGAGCACTGCACAGGTATCGCAGAGGTCCCGTACAAGCCTGAATTCTTTTCAGGCTTTATTTTCACTACTGCTTAAGTAGTGTTCAGGCCTGAGTGTTCATAACTGCGATGGTCATTCACATCTTCGTGATATTTATACAGTAAAACTTTAAAATTGAATATTGAATTCCAGAGTTTGGGCACCGTAAGCCTCTACGACCTTAGCTTGAATTTGGCCTTTGCCAAATAAAAGCACAGAGCTAGAGACAAATCACACAGTAGATTACGGTGAAATGTTTTGATGAAATGCAAGGGAAATGCTTCGTGTGTCAAGTCAAGGCGATTGGCTCCCTTTACAAAATATATCCACATTCTAAGTATCTAAATATGTGAATTCTTTACAAATGCAATTAGTAAATTCTTACGTTTTCTCAGAAAAGGACTTCGGCGGGCTGGGAAGTGAATTTGGTGTTGGCGGTGTAACGGTTGTGGTAGAATTGCTGTTTTGACTTGTACTGTTCCTTATGGCCATACCATGGCTGAAAAAAAAAATGCATCAGACATAGGAGGTTTTATAATAGTAATGACAACCATTTTTCACATTGAAGCAAACAAGATATAGAGCCTTATTCTTCATCGCCAACTAAATAGACTTGCCACAAGTCGACCTCTCGAGTCTCACAGCAAAAAAGTCGAGAGGAGCGAGCCTTTTTAGGCCGCGAAGCGGCTGAGCGAGCGACGAAGTCGCGAGAGGTTGACTTGTCTCGGTTGAAGGGTTTTCATTTGCGTTTTGCGCCAAAAATGGGAAGTAACGTCACTCGCATTTGGAAGAGGAGCATCAGTTATCGCTTTCGCAATTGACTCCATGTTGGAATTTCAACCACAAGTCACGTTTCGTTTTTCATAATTACTTTTGATTGACAACTTTATCCCTGAGGGTACCAAAGATCTACTCTGATTGGTCTAAGCGCAGCGACCCGTTTTTAGGTCGCTAGAATTGGCGCCAATCAAGTATGAAAAGTCCTTCGTCCCGCGCCATATTAAATCCATATTAAATAGGACGAAGGACTTTCTCGAAAGTCTCGCCCCGTATTAAATAGGACGAAGGACGTTCTCGAAAGTTTACCAACTAAACTGATGACCAAATTTTGAAACTTACATCCAGACTGAGCCCAAGTAATTCAAATAAGCGCAAAGTTTATTTAAGAATACTATTACTTAAACAGAGAAACTTGACATTGGTGGACAAAATGCATCAGTACTACTTATAACGAAGGTTGTTTCCAAAGGAAAGACATGGCATCCTTGATCTGCAATTGACCATGACAGGGAGTGGAAACCTTGTTCATTTTGGATAAACCCTCGTCGAATATGCGAGTTAAACATCTTAGTTTATTTTTGACATACTAGCGTGTTTATATCCACCGTTCACATTTTGTTGTTCGATGCATATTTTTTCTCTTCCCACATCCCCTTTCTTTTTCACACTTCAAGCAATGGCTGTTACCTGTTTTAGAGTGATTTTACTTAACCGCGAAATAGAAGTTGGTGTAATACTAATCACCTATTACAATAATTCCTTGTGTGTATTTGACTTTTGCACTGTTGGCTAATAAGAAATTTTTCCCCGGGTTAATGAAAACCACTCCATGTAACACAATGTAACCTTGTTATTGTGGTATTCATACATGACTCATTTAGCTACTGACAATGGATGATGCATACGATACACGTTTTGAAAAACGCATTGTAAGAGTATCGTTTTATTTAGAAGTTGCAGGAACTGAATACTTCTTTTCTTCTTCATTGTGATTTTACTTATCTCATGCGCTTGATATCATGTATATATATCATTGTTAGTGCGGATCAGACCCTGTTTTAATACGCAATAAAAAAGATTAAAAGGCTTAGATACCGCTTAAACCCGCCAGTTTGCGGTTTGTATGCAAATCTCGGAAACCACTCAGTCCTATCTCAGTCGGTTTACTCATGGTTGCATGCAGGTATTTATCAGGTTGTGCTTCAAAGGCTGTAGTGTAGTGATATTCGATAATAGTAGTTCATTAACAGCCACCAGAAAGCGATCGAAGTCCTTCATCACTAAGCAATATTCTTATTGAAAGCACAATGAATTTACCTGTTCTGTTACTGATTATTACAAAGAGTTTAATGTTCACTTTTCGACGAACCATGATTCACAGCAGACATCAGTTGTTGTTTGAAATTAAAGCGTTTAAGAAGACAAATTGGCGGATACTTTTCGAATAGTTTAGGAACATTGATGGTAAGAAAGCAATGATGTTTGAAAATAACTTGAATTTCATGAGATCACTATAAAGATTCTATGTTAACAAAATTCAAAACTAGCCATGGACACTTACCTAACATGTCCAAAGTTGTGAAGAAAGAGGAGAAGCCCAAGCAGTGTAACGGATGGCCTCATGGCGTTGCAAGATTTCTACCAAACCTCTGCAAGAAGATCAGAAATAGTGAGTGAGAGCCAGTTATGTTATTGAGTTCCGTTGTGATTCACTCTAAATAAGGGTTGGTGCCCCAAACTTCAGCTATCGAAATCCCTTCTCGGTGGAGAATTCGCAACTTATTACTGCTCAGTTGATAAAGCGAAGATTCCGTTTTCGGAAAACTAACGGTAAATAAGATATAAACATATAAACCGGGCTTCTTTAATTAGTTGCCAACCTTGTTTAGACTAACATTATTGCAGTTGTCATTTTTATCGCGGTCAGCATTGACTGTATCGACTTTATTTATTTACACATAAAAAGGCCTTTGTAGCCCGCAGTTTAGCACAGCTATTCTAGGCAACAAGTATTACCTGGCGGCAAATCAAGAAATCCGTTGGTGGTTTAAATCCATGCATAGTCAGTGACAAACTGACTAAATTATCGTGCAAAAGCCTTGAGTGAGATGAAAATCTCACATCGTATCTTGCAATCGTTCAAGAAATCTCACTTTTTGGCGAGCTAAAAAAGAAACTGAACAAAAATTAAACATTACATTTCGCAAACAGTTCTTCTTTAATCAAGGCGTCTTGCTCCCCAAATGATAGCAAATTGTAAAATTAAGTTCGCAAAGTGTAATTTTTTTTGGTAATATCAAATACGGATACGGATTTTGAACCTCCGCTGTCGTGTTTTGTGTCTGATAACAAGGTGCTTCCTTTAAGCCAAGAAAAGCCATTTATTCAAGTTAACGAATCATTTTTCTAGGATTACAAAGCATGTTTATCGTCTCTTTACTGACCAATGAATTACGCTGTAAATCCTACAAACCTATTAAATATGGGTTATTGACCAAGCGTGAGGTCAAGATGGCGGGATATTGGCCAAGTTCATTTTTTTGCGTGTTTATGGACCGAGACGAAGTCGAGGTCCATAAACACGCAAAAAAAAAAGAGGCCAATATCCCGCCATCTTGACCGAACAAGCTTGGTCAATAAAGGATTTATTATGTGACTCAAAGGACGTCATTAAGAGACAGTAAAACGCGGGACGAACGGGCTATCCCGAGCGGTCAAGATGGCTCCATCTTGACCTCGCGGGTAGCCAATCACAGCAGGAGAATTGATTCATCTTGACGGCTGAAAGAGCCAGTCATATAATAAAGACATTTAAAGCTTGTTTGCTAAACCTGTTTTTAAACCGACGCTTGAGTCTTATTTTCTTCAGTAAATTTGCTATTTTTGGAACGTTAGTGTATTTGTTAAGATTGTATTGTCTTTCTATCAAACAGTTATAAACAGTTTACAAAACTGCAAGGATAAGCTGGAATATTTCGCAGTATTATAAAGCAAACTTCAAAGTCCAGCAGATCACCGTAAAAATAAACGTCAGTGACTAATCATTTCCTTGATAGCTCAAATTGTTGTGCAAATTGGCACTGAATAGCCTCTTGTCTGCTCAACAAGAAATTTGACAAACCTAAAACATACTTTCACAGACAATAATTTAAGCACTGGTATTAAAGGGACAATGTCAAGAGGTTTTGGTATAAATTTAACAAGCCACAGGAGATGTTAATACCGATGTAAACTCAAAATAATGCTACAGTTTTGCTCAAAACTATTCTATTATGTATTACAGTCAACTAAAAAATAAGACTCCTTGCCTACGGATGGTAAGGATGGAAAAGTATTGCAACTTGAAAAAAAAGCGGGCCGCTGTTTTTCAAGTTTCAAGTTGAAAACCATTATAAACCGATTATGCTTTGGTCTTCTTTAAAGAAAAAAAAAAAAAAAAAACTTTTTTTGTCCTTCTTTTGGAGATCTAAA
Organism: Pachyseris speciosa; assembly: GCA_016490735.1. Taxonomy (NCBI): domain Eukaryota; kingdom Metazoa; phylum Cnidaria; class Anthozoa; order Scleractinia; family Pachyseridae; genus Pachyseris; species Pachyseris speciosa. Next base: position 948,957 of record JAEMWC010000008.1, read on the forward strand.
ACCAATTTGTGTTAAAAAAAGGCCTTTGTCTTAAATTAACTCCAATTTTGCCCCAAAGACCGTAAAATAACCGTGACATAGCTCCTTTAAGTCGTGGAAGTTGGTTGAATATTACAAATAAAAATGTCCTTTATTGTAAAGAAGGGAACTTTATATAGAGCCGGTGCCCTTCCGGATTTGGACCCCTCCAAATTTCTTAACTTCCTCGATCATTTGGTTCGTCTTTAACTGCTTGATTTTCGCTAAATTAGTGTGAGTAGTAGGACTTTTTAATGCACTTTTGGGTGCTCAGCTTCCGAAAGTATTGGCTTACTGTTTGTTCACTCAGATGTTAAGAATCAAAGGATACCTAATTCCTTGATAATATTTAATATCAGAGACTTCAAATAAACAACCCCTTACGTTTTTATTCGTGGAATTGATTGTCGTCTCATTTAAGCCTAGCTTGTGACATTGTAAATTGTGTTTTTAACGTTATCATGTACGTTGAAGGTATAAAATTTTCGATTTTTATTTGCACTGGATGTAAACGTTGACAGTATGCATATTAACGCGAATGCAGCCAACAAGATCGATTTACGCGGGAAATATTGGATGCGAAAAAGACTCAAGGGCGATTTGTTCGATTTCGATCAAATTTGGACGGTCGCTAGATTATTTATAATAAGTTATCTTCAACAAAAACGTTTCGCTGAGAGACAGTTCCGTGCGGTCGCTTCGTATTTTTTCGAGCGAATTTGAAAATGCTCTGGAAGTTTTGAACGCAATCGAATAAAGGAATACCCGATGGTATAAGAGTCCCTAAATACAAAAATCGCATTTAGTTATAGCTTTCAAAAGATGATTTAGACCTTCAAGGTGAACATTAAGTAATTCACTTTCTTACAAAATTAATGAAATATTCGAATAGCTAGTTCTATTAACTTTAATTTGATGTGGGGTTTATTGTATTTGGGCTGTAATAGGGAGCCGCTACAACCCTTAGATTAGAGACACCACTGAAGGTACACGGTAACCGTAAGACTGGATGTCAACTTGGTCCAATAACAACAAAACACAATACAACTTCAAGCACCCTGAAATGCTCTAAGAGTCATCGACTTCAAGATCGACTTCGAGATCCCCTGCTTTCAATACCAGTGGTTTCGCAAAATCTGCATCGTCCCATATAAACAACAGCCATATGAAGCTTAAAACAGCGTAATGAAAAATTTATTACGCTGCGTTTTAGTATAAGTTACGATTGAGGACGATTTTATGAAACACTTTATAATCAGTTTTTCTCTTTAAAGGTTACCCGTTAAATGTTGTGTTCTAAATAATTTACTCACGTGATTAACTGTACCAAAGACATAGTAAACTCTTCCCTACTTATGGATTTATATACCGTATGTCTCTAACATTCTCCATATCATTTTCAAGGAAAACATTTGAATTATTGCGTATGATACAAGAGAATACTTTGTTTGGCGTTATAACATGAACATACCTGTTAGAAGTGGGTTGAGAGTGAGAATTGTTGTTATGGCTTCTTATCTTCACCGGGGGTGTCTACAAATAAACGATTGCTGTTAAGTTGCAAAGTCCTTCTCCTTGATTTTTGCCGGTATTTTGCGCAAATACGTTACATCTCAATTGGGAATGTTACCCCGCTCAACCCCATGCTTCTTACCATTACACATCATGTCGAGAAAAAATGGCGAAAGTGAGTAAAAGAGATCTTAGTCGTAATTTTCAAGTAAAGTGCACTTATGTAAATCAGACTATAGTTTCGGGGCAACTGCTGGGCTTATGTCTTTTATTTCACAACCCTCGGTATAGTCTTCGAAATACGTGCCGGAAACATTCTGTAACTCTAGTAACTGACGATTTGAATCATGTTTGAGGTTTGTCGGGAAAGAACTGTGCACGCTAGCCATGGCGTCAAACCGACGACTTACAAGCAGATGTTGGCGCCAAACTAGTCCAGCACCTGCTTATACCCTTTGTTGGTGATTTCATTCATTATTTTCATGTGAAACGCCTGTTACAATTAATCCATTGCGGTCGTAAGCTACGTTTTATGGATAATATCGAAATACATAATCTGCTCACTCGAGAATTTTAAACCCAAACAATACCTAAATGAAAAACGTAAATATCTGATGTTTTGTTGTACCGACTAGTTTTTTTCGGCGTTAACAAAATTTGTTATTCCCTCAACATTACATATTTACACGCGCGATTAAGGTCGATTCTTTCTGGTTTGAAAATATTTAACAGTAATGGAACAAGGTAATGTTTGAAATGAGATTGCAAGATCACTGACATTATTGAAATATCTAAAACCTGAAAAAAACTCAAAACATTGAAATGAAATAGCTACAACTTGCTGAGTCTTTGCGGCAAACCAAGCTAATAGAATATCTAATAAATACAAACTAACCGTTAATTCTGTCTTGGGACAAAAGCACATTTTTGTTTCTTTCTCTTCACCCGTTACCCTCGTGAAATGGTATTATTCTATCGCCGAATCCAAAAACACAAGCCAAAGTGATTTCCGCCACTAATTACTAACCCAAAATAGATGTAAAACTGGGATATTATATGAATAATTGCGCTCTTTCATTGGATGTTATATTGTTAGTGTCGTGGCACCTTTAATAACTTGGTACTCCGTATATCGCTGATGTTTTAACTCGCAGTGCCATACAAACTATGCTATAAGTACGTTCTGGTCTGGCAGAGTTGGTTAGGCGCGAAGCCATACGGCTCCTAGGCATCAAAAATGCAATCAGAGTATCTTAGTAGAAGAAAACGATGAACCATTGGCCGCGATTTAATTAAGATTTGGAGCCGTCTAACAGTTTGTAAACAACCCTTTACTTGTAATTAAATACTAACGATCGAAGGTTTCAGCCATTGTAGATTTTGTTTTGAAGTTTAGCTTTGGATGAAAGTAAAACAATTACTGAGCCTGGACTTTATGATATCTGACAGCAGTGGCTCTATGTCAGGCTCTTATTTTTGGACGATGCCATGGTGTAATTAAAAACTGCAGGAGATATGGAAAACATGCTATTTTGTTCCGTAAACTAGTGTAAATTTTGAAGACAGCAGCTGGCTAGTTTTGCAACCATTGGAAAGGAAATCGACATGCCCTGATTTTCTTTTTGCCGATCACGAGAAACCTGAGTATGCGGTCAACGTAATACAATTTTCATTTTATGAAAGTGTAATTTATACGGAAATGAAAGTAAAGTTGATCAGCAATTAAGATAAAACTCAGTCTGAACATTTTACCCTCGTAAACAGCACACTGTTAACAAGTCTACTACACTTATTTCATAAGTTTACATTCAATATCGATGTGTAACTGGCTCTTTAGCTTTCCCTATGTATGTCGATTTTATGAACAAAAGTGCGAATGAAAAGCAATGCTGGAGCAGAAAGCCAAGCAGAAGAGATATTAACTTCCGATGTGTTCATGTTGTTTTTTCTATTCACCAGTTTATTTAAGATTTTCTGAGACGCATTTTCAACTTCGTTAATAGCTCTAAGTGCGATTCGGCGCGAAAAAAGTAAAGCTTAAATAATGTCGACAAAGTGACGTGACACCCCGATAAGCTAAAAGAAACCACTGTGATAGCAGCTGATATATTACTCTCTTTCGAATGGTATTTGACTGCTTGAATGGAGTGCAGAAGCGTGCAGTCCTGAGAAAATTTCAGAACGAAGAAACTATTGAAGGAGCTGAGACCTTAAGTAATTTAATACATGTATAAAACGCTGTTGATAAAAAAAAAAAAATAAAAATAAAATAAAAAAATCAGTAGCCAAGTGGCCAAAGAAGTGATATCCACATGAATATCATCAATAAAAAACAGCAAATGGAGACAAATATCCAATATGAATGTGACGTGAATTGGTCGCAGGAAGGGGCTCGTCGCATTTTCCAGAGAAAATGTGGAGATACCCAAGGTGAAGGTTGTAAATAAACCTAAGCTTTTCAAAGGGGATTGTTGAATTAGCATTTATCATTCTTAATTTCCCGTACGCGTCATTTAAATTAACATTCTTACTAACCATTGTTATTCAACGCGGTAAACAACATATTTCCTTTTCTGTATGTTTATCCTGATTTGTTTTGATTTTGTCTGCCCAAGATTTTAATTTTGTGTAATGATCAATCTCAACCACCAAAATGGCGCTCATTGTTGAAAATAATTATTCAAAACCATTTCATTCTGACTTTCCTGCTAAACCTTTGAAACATCGATTCTATGAGCATTATATATTTTTAACGTCTTGTAAAATATGTAAAACTGTAAAATATGAAGACTTTCTTCACAAAATTAAGGCCTAGTTTTTTTAGCTTCTTCATCAAACTAGTGCTAAAACTCTCACATGCAGAATAATATAGGAAGAGATATCATTAGAGTGAACAAGCTTGTCTCCTCAGTAATATTCATCAAGCAAATATCACGGCATGTGGTTATTGCCTGAAGATGATTTTAGCTATTAAACGTTCCCCTTTACATCAGAGTGGTGGGTTATTAGTGTTAATGATCTCAAATGCAGCTTAATATAGGTAAAGTTACCCCTCTGGCTGGAACAACGCTAGTCCAGTAATATTTGTCAAGCAATCATCACGACATAGAAATTGCTATATAGTCATGACTTCTAACTGTGTCCAATTTGCCAAAGGCGATAATATCCGCATTACATATCTGTTCGGATTAAATATTCCAACGCGATTTTCTTTTGTCATATTTTCATGCTGTGGCAACGCTACTGGATATTTTTTCCACGCTCTTTTTTCTCAGCGAAGTTTAACTGAAGTTCTTCGGTCTTTTATTACATCCGAAGAATGTTTTATTCCGCTGGCTCAGTTCTCTTCATGCGATAGAGACAGAACGGAGACACAATAAAACCGATGGCGCTGTGTGAATTTTTTGAGTCTGATATCTTTTCATAAATGCCTTAAAGTCATGAATTAACTAAATCGTTGGTTTCTGTAGCTTCTGCAGCACAACCTGAACTTTAAGAGAGCGCATGCAGTAGCTCATTTTACAAAGGCATTAAGATATACAGTCATATAAAAAAAACGAAATACAGTAGTTCATAAGAAAGGGAAGCCGTTTTACGAACTTATCTCAGTCATTGTGGCTAAACCAGGTGAAAAATGATTACGCTTATCCGTTGTGAAACAGGTAACAAGTTATTTTAGTATTTCGTACCTTACGTCTGTGCTCTTTAGTCAGTCTGTCTGGCGCCCGTATTGCATATGCTACTGACAGTTGGTCCAGGGATCTGTAGATCAAATGATGTTTAAGGCTAATGATCAAGCTATTTATCTAAGGAACTCAAGCTGCCAGTTCTTTCTCTGACCTGCATATTGATATAATGATCATTGTTCGAATTCAGGTCTATTTAATCAGATTTGTATGTTTATCGAAGCTTTTAAAATGTTGAAAATCAGATGAGTTCCGTATTTACTAACAAGGCTTCAATAAATAATTTAGCACAATGTGTAGAGTCAATCAAACCACAAATTCATTTCAGTTTTCGTTGTCTCGATCAGTAAACCCAAACAACTTTAATTGGATACGGTAAGAGACGACTTTAAAGAGATCCGCTATTTAAAGTTTAATGGTGTTATACAAATTTAGAAAACGAGTTCTACACTATACCTTTTAAAGTTTTATATTTAAATGCGATCCTAATGTGTCTGTTATATTTGAACGTGCTGAGCACTTAGAGAACAAATTAATATTTTGATGTTGTTTCATCACAAAATGTTGGTTAATAGCATGAAGTATGCCTCCCAGTAGCGAATAACAAGAAATAGGAATTTTGCCACAAAATGATAAAGATTATTTTTCCTATTTTCGAAGCAAAACGTTGTCCAGATATCAAACAGAAATATACACCAGTGATGGTGTCGGGGGCAATTTCATTCAATGATTTGTTTTCATGGAAACTGGGGGAGAGCTTGAAAAAGTTGACTGGACGTTTTTAATAAGTGCAATCTATTTCTATATTGTCAATTTGTTGGTTAAGAAATCAAACTCCAGTCAAGCAATTAGTGACAAAACCGAGCCTTAATGTTAGGTTTTAATTGGTCCACATTAGGTCTGAATCATTTAGTAAGCAAGCGCTTCTAAGAATATCGCCAGAACTGATCGATCATGCTACAAGTAGTGTGATCACCTGATACGAATGCTGATGTTATCAGTGTTTACCTGACTCTGATTTATCCTTCCACCCACCTATTTTGGTGTTTGTATAATGGGGTGTGCATGAGAGAGTCCTGAGCGGGGGCTGTTATGTTAGGGGTGTCACCATAGTTCCCCGTGGTGACACAATCCCTAAACGTTAGTCTTCGCACTGGTTCTAAAAACAGGAACGCGTAGATAATAGGACACTGTGGAGTTAGTGTGGCATGTTAAATGTTCGATTATTCAGATTAAACTGCAAAATTTCGTAGTTACCTCATACATTTCGAGGAAGTTTGAAAAGACACGAACTGATATCACACAGAGATTTATGGTTGGTGTGAACATGCTCCCCCATTCCATAAATTTATTTTCTTATGAAAGCTTTGAGTGGTCATTTTATTAAGTTTAATCAGATCTCTAATGGCAATATTCGGAAAGATAAATTTTTTCGTGCTTCCCGTCCCTATCGTAATGTAGTATTTAAACTGTCTCGTTAACCCTAAGTCGTGTAACTGTGAAACTGTGCATGACTTGCTATACTATTGACTAATTACCTTAAGAACAATTTGTGCAGGACCAGGTTCGCAAGCATATTTAAAAAGTAAACTTTTATCGTTTAGTGAAAGGGGAAGATACGGGTATTTAGACAGATTATTTCAGAATCAGATTTACTGGAAGCAATTCCGTTACAGACTCACCTTTTTAGGTGTAGATTGTTAACAGAACGAACATTTTGTAATTAGAAGGCGTACATGTTTCACTGAAATGTTTAAAGAGAGAAATACTGTTTAGAAATTTACTTACTTCTTAAAAAATCAACGTCAACCAGTCGGACGTGATCACAGTGAAGTGCATATTACTTTCATTTAGGAATTTATCATTAGATTGAGCATATTAAAACGCGGCCCAGACGATTTGATCATTTCGATGGTATATACCTACTGACACATATCAATCACTGTCGTCACATATTCATACTTCTATAATGTCTTAATTATATATTTGGCCCGCTAATAATGTCATTAATTTCAGCTGTGGTAAACATTGCGTGCCGTGCTCTTGTATGAATTAAATTTTAACGTTGAAAAGTGTTGGAAATAGCATAAAGAAAGCATATCTATCGTTGTTTAGAAACTGCAGGAAGCTAGTTAGATGCTTCCGACATCTTATTTACCTGACGAAACGTAGGACGTATGGTGCTATTTACCACTGAGAGAAACGTTAGCGAAGTTCGACACCACACTCTCCATTTGTTCAGAGGTCAGTTAGAGCGATGACTTATGTGCGAAGATCCTCAAAGCGCTTCAGCCTTACCACAGATGAGAAATTTTGTCTTGCGTAGTAAAGGTACGGCTTTGACCGAAAATTGTCTGACGGTATTAAAATCAACACCTACATAATGTAATTTTTATTGCCTCTTCAAATAATAATTAATACGCTTTATGTTTATTATTAAAGATGACGTTAAGAAAGAAAAGCTAACAGTGATAACAGTAATTTCAATGCAGGTTAAGAAGTAACTGATAGGTCGACTTCAGAGATGCATACATGGGCAGGCTTAAATAGAATCTTATCCCTATCTGGGTTTTATGTTTTTAACATGCAGATATATAGCTGATTTTGTATACAGATCTTTTCTCTGAAAAACAAAAATAATTTTCGCCAATAAGCTGTTAGGTTAATGAATAGTCATGAACAGAAGCATCAACTATGAAGGCTCATAACGCCGCGAGATGATGATCTATATGTTTTTATACCTTTATGCTTTTCATTTTTTCCGTCTGTGAAACGAGCATACTTGAAAAAATATAATAAAATCCGAGTTTTCCCAACAGGAGTCAAACCTATGACCTTCCGTTTACTAGTTCATGTGCACTACCAGTAGTTACACGTTGCGCATGGCAACTTAAAGTTAATATGTGGCAGAAGTACTATGAAGGAAATGGTATGTTATATTCTAATGCTGGTCAATAAATGAAAGATTTATTTTATAGTAAATGTCAGGGGCATATAGTCGCAAAGAGAAATTCTGAAAACCGATTACTAATTTTGATGTTTTGCTACTGAGCTATCATACACTCGCGGCCGAAGAAAGGCGGGGATGTCGGCGTGCTGTATATACCCAGGCCGCCTTAGTCTCTAGATATAGAAGATTACAGTGGCACAATGCTTTCAGCCCTATTGGCGATTGCTTACCTAATGGGTTTCAAAGACGAATAGGTCTAACAGAAACTAGTACTACTGGAGGCCAATAACACGTGTCTTGATTCAATCTCAGAGTGAGGTGGCTACAGACTGCTCTTGACTAAAGGAAGAATTAAACAGCCGAAATGAATTTATCACAGCCACCTCGCGTTCTAAAGATCGTAGCTGATTAAGGGATTGAATGAAATAGGTTGGTCACTAATCTCTTAAGGTTGTCTACTTTGATTAGAAATTTGGAATCATTCATTCAATCGTTCGTTCGTTCTTTCCCTAATAAAAACAAACTTCAAATACTGTGTATTTCAGTTGTTTGTATATATATATATATATATATGTATATATATATATATATATATATATATATGTAATACTTTCCTTTTATGTTTTCTCGAAAATATTAGCTCTTGCAAGCTACACTGAAATTCGAGAGAAAATAAAGTTTATGTATGTATGTATGTATGTATGTATGTATGTATATCTGTCTGTCTGTCTGTATGTCTGTATGTATGTATGTATGTATGTATGTATGTATGTATGTATGTATGAGGCGTCATGGCCCAGTCGTTATAAAATTGTCTCTCACCTCTGGTTTCTTTCAGAGGTTTGCCTCTACTCTCCATGATGCCAGCCTGGGAGCTTCTGTAGTAGAATGTGGTTCGAAAACACACTTATAAACCGTGAACCTACCTATTACAATTTGTTACGGTTGCGAGCAAAACAAATTGATGTTCAAATTGATGACGTCACAATAGAACTTGAGTCCTCGGCGTTCTAAATTAGCGAACGCTTCAAGGCAGACCTTCATATAGGACAGTTAAATCCCTTTTAATTACCTCCATCAAGAAAATTGCCCCAAAATTTAAAGACATTTTGCCAGTTAAAGGGTTAAGGGGGAAATAAAGGTCACGTGACAGGACTTGTGACACCATCAGATGAAAGCAATACCCAAGTAGTACTCAAAACAAAAGTTGGAGCTAGGATTGCAGGATCAGGGTTAAGATCTAAGGTTAGGGCTGCGTTCTGGGCCATGGAGCGATGTTCGTGTGAGGGTTAACGATTGTATAAGAATAAGTCGCGTGACAGACACCCCCACCCCACTGTGGTACTATGGGATAAATGCTTGCTGTACTCTAGCTATCACAAGCCTAAAATAATTTTTGGGTTAGCTCGGAATTTCAAAATAACCACCCCTCTTACACTGGCTTCGTCCTTTGTTACAATACTAGGCATTTTGGGCCTCATGCCAGCTCCCCACCCACTCTAGCTTTAGTTTCCTAAACTCAGATCTGTAGAAAACTTTAAAGAAATACTAATAGCTATTTCCTTTACCAAGTGACATGGTTTCCGAGTTGAAATTAACAAGTGGGCAGACTGAAAAGTGTGTTTGCTTAAGCTTACTACGTCATTATTGCACCACCAGAAGCGCTTTTGTTGAAGCAACTTGTGCTTTACAGAGTATCTTCCGTAAGGGTAGAAGTGGTTCCTTAGAAATTATGTCGTGACTCATGGGCCCTTTGAAGCTAGTCAGTCATGTGGCACAAAAACGCCATGCTGGGACGCAAGCAACGCACTGCGACAAGACAAACAAAGAGCTTACATCATTTACAATGGTAATTTTCTTTCTTTGTCTTGTTCCAATGCGTTGCTTGCGTCCCAGCATGGCGTTTTTGTACCACGTGACTGATTAGCTTCAAAGGGCTCATTGCAATTGTGATTCTCTAGTCATCGTCATTAAGATTTCAAAATAGAGTGTATATTAACGTCACCTCTCAACCTCTCTCCTCTCAAAAGCCCAGGCTGTCTAATACGAAAACACTACTAACGAACCCTATAAATCTTATTATCATGCAAGTGCTAATACAATCCTAATCGCAAACTCACAATAAAAACCGAGTAGCTTATACAATAAAATAGATATTCTACATCTTTAAATTATAATTGTATATTCACATACAACAGTGACAAAACTATATGGTTAATAATATTCATAAAAATAAACGTGCAAACAAACAAACAAACAAATAAACAAACCAAATAAATTCTAGTCTAGCATATTCATTATTTTACCGGATAACATGGACGTCACTACGGATGTAGATCTACTTGTTCACAGGACGAAAATGAACTTTTATAATAATAATTTAGCAGTTGTAATTTAAAACCCAAAAGCATAAACAATAATATGTTTTGTAGACTTTATCACTCAGGAAAATGACCGAAACTCCCAATTTTCATTTAGATTACTGTTTATTCTCTTGTAAAACCAAAATCGCCCTCGGACAACAGCAAAATTCACGCAACTTTGTCTTGAAGTCTTGAAAACAAAAATTCCTATTGGGGTTAAAAGTTTACATTGGCAGCAAACTTCGACTCCACTTCTTGCAATCTGTTCCACATTTCCCTGCTCACTCCTTTACCGCGACCCTGATAACGCTATTTGATTTCAGTTGCTCTCACTGGTCTGTCGTGTTCGCGTTTGTGACCCAAAGGAATTCTGGGACTTTCTTGGATAACGGGCGCATGACAGTCCGCCCGGTCATGCTGACAAAATATTGCACCGATTGCATTATTTAGAAGTAAAAACTCGCCAAAATTGCCATGCCCGGTCCCGGAATCCACTCACATAAGGGCTACTAATACACAACTTCACTCCGTGAATTGCTATCACTCGCTCCCATACTTTCAGCGGCCCACTTCGTGTGAAATTGCTTCTCGCCTCTGTTTTCTTTCAAAGGATTTCCTCTAACAATCAACCCAGCTTTATGATGCCAGACAGGGGGCTTCTGAGGTGGAAAATGGCTCCAAAAACACACTTATAAATCAAATACGTAACGAATTGTAGCTGCGATGATCGTTTAGAAATAAACGACAGCTAGCGTGACAGCGTTACAACAAAGAAAGAGCGTTCGGTGTTCTGAACCAACGAAATCTCTGTGGTAACCCCTTATATGGAATAGCCACGTCGAATGGACCTCCTACCCTCCGGAAATTGCAAAAAAGGCAGCCATATCGCCGGAAGACAAAGGGTTAAAGTTCGACAACGCTATAGCAGACAACGTTATCGTCAATGTACGGTCAAATGAATCACTTTAAATCAAGCTAAGAGACCAAATGGTCTTGTTTTTGTTTTGTCTTACAGATGCTGTTTTGCTTAACTTCTTGCCATACATTGTTGGATATTAAGGAAAACTACAAAATTTCTAAATGTTATAGTTTCCCTGAGGAAAAAATGCGTGGGCTGAGAATGCTACAAATGCTACAAAAATTTCTGAAATATAAAATGTTTGCTTTGCAGCATTTAGCCTTCTAATTTCCACGTATGTGGAATAAAAGAATTTTAACTAAAATTTTGGCATGTCGATGTGAAAAGGAAGGAGCAGTATGGAAGAAAAATTCAAGACAATGTAGGGCTTTTGCGAAGTTACTTGGAAAAAGATGTGATTGTATTTTTTAAGGTAGCACTTACCTGTACAGTAAAATGCAATGGCACACAGTTGATGATTTGCATGGGAAATTTTACCCGTTTGTAATTGTTTGCTATTAGACAACATGGTTTGAAAATGCTCAGTATCCATGAGCTCCAACAGGAAGACTGACGTTTGATGCAGACGCCGTGATTTATCTTTCCTCGGTGATTTAAGAAAACAAATTTACTCGACATTTCTTGAAATCTCATATGAGGTGTTAGCATTCATTGGGTTCCCGTTTTAATCAAGAAAACCACAGTATTATAAGAAAAACAACACATAAAGCGGTTATAAACATGGTGAAGCAATGCATTTTATGAAATCTGACTTGACGTTTCGTATGTCCCAACATACATTTTCAAAAGTAACCGTTATGAGATTAAACACTATCTATATTCAAAAAGAAATTGCGAGTGATCTGGGTAACACTAAAAATAGCAGTGACATGTTAATGAAGTGACAGCTTGTCACTGGTGAGATTAGCATTCAACGCCGGGTTCAGTTCTTGTATAAACAAGGTTTCTATACAAGGTTTCTATGCTAAGTTCTTTGCTACCTAAAAGGATTTCATAATTGGCTAATCCCCCTCCCCACCACCCCCACCCCCCCCCCAAAAAAAAAATGTCACTGTTGCTTTGATCGTCAATAACTGAGGAACAAACGGGTTTAATCTTCACTGTCTAGTCATCTTGAATCTTTTATATTTGCCGTCTGCTTCTATACATCAAGAAACATAAATGAAAACTGGACTGTGGGTTTTACATTTTGGGTGTTTTCGCTGGCACATTTGTTCGTGTTACCTCACCTCTCCAAGGCCTCGAGACAGTTCAGATCGGCTTGTAGGCACGTTGTGTCACTAGGGGACTTAATCTGCCTGTACACTTTGTATCATCTGCGAACATGGCAACATGGCTCGTCTCCACCGTATCTGGCAGATCGTTTACGAAAATAAGGAACTATGCCGGACCGAGGATTGAGCCCTGAGGGACTCCAGAACTAACAGGCAGAGGATCGGATGTTTCGCCCAGTACTGTTACACGCTGGAAACGACCACTCAGATAGGAATAAAACCATTGCAAGAGGTTGCCCCCAAAGCCAAATTCGCACAGCATGTGAAGCAGGCGGGCATGGCTCACCTTGTCAAAGGCTTTGGACATGTCCATGTATACCATGTCTACCTGTCGTCCGTCGTCTAGTAGGGTACCAATGTGGTCCAAAACGTCCAAAAGGTTGGAGGTACTCGACTCTCCGCTTATGAACCAGTGCTGATAAACACTCAACGTTTCATACAATCTGTCTTTAAAGCTGTTGAACACGCAACGCTCCAGAACATTGGACACCAGCGATAGTAATGAAATAGGTCTGTCATTTTCTGTATACCCGGCGTTACCCTTCTTAAGCACAGGTACGACATTGGCTTCCTTCCCTTCCTGCGGAAGTAAGCCGCTAACTAAGGACTTATTGAACAGCTTGCAAAGAGATGGTGCAATTACAGAGGCTGTTTCTTTGAGCAGTTTAGCTGGAATGCCATCTGGACCTGTGGCTTTAGTAATGTCTAAGGCTTCGCGTATGGCTTGGCCGTGTAACTTCGCCAACTGTGAGCGTTAAGTCAGACAAATCGGCGGCACCGGGTGAACAGGCGGTGCTTCCAGAGACATCCTGTGTGAAAACCGCTGCGAAGGAGATGTTAAACAGGTTCGCTATTTCCCGAGGGTTTTCGGCCGAAGATCTTATCGGCAGCTGGGTGACACGATCCGGAATTGTGTGCGATTTTGGGTTCAGCTTTAGGATCGACAAAAACCGCTCTAAGTTCTTGTTAATTTCGGGTTCTAAGGAACCGAAGAACTCATTACGGCTTTCCCGAAGGATACGCTTTATTTTTTTGCTTAAGTCCTTGAACTTCTCTCTCAGATGACTCGAGGGAGATCTATTCAGCCTTCTCCTTACAGATTCTTTTTTCATGATCAGGTTGAGAATGGAGCACTTCATCCAGGGTATAGGATTCTGACCCTTAAGCCTCTTAGTTGGTATGTAGTCGGATACCGCTGAACGGAACGTATCTTTGTAATGCTGCAAGTCAGTGTTTATATCCTCGTTGGCTGTGGCCGAGGAGAGGTTGATAGCTGAAAAAGCCATGCGCAGCCCTTCAAAGTCACCCTTTGCGTAGTCGTAATTTACTAGTCTGTGAGTTTTTGGCGGGGCTTTGATAAATGCGTTAAACTCGAAAGTAATAACACTATTTTCCGTAAAACCCCGGCGTATTTTGGGGACAATACAGATACACTCGCTCTTGTTAATTTCTTGTTCCTGCTAAGGATTCGCAAGGCGAAGACAGTTTTAAAACTACTTTGTTTTTACTCTCGTTTGTTTGTTTCACATGGAACTTTGCCATGCCTGCCCTTTAAGCTACTTCCTGTAATTTCTTGATTTTTGAGGTGTGCAGATCGAAAGGACACTTCTGGTATGCCTCTTAGTCTTGTTTTAATTAATTAAGCTCAAGAAGCTATGGGCCAAGAAAAGTCTCAAGAGCATAAGAAAAATAAAACCTATTTCTTGCGTTTCTTGATGTGGACAGCTTGGTGTTGATATTCACCGTTCTTGATCATGAGTGGTCAAATTTAATTGTAGTGCTGATGTTCTAATCTCATTAAAAATGATCACGTTTTCAGTATAATCCATCCTTAAGTTCGATAATTGATAGCAGTAATCTTAATAAAAAATCTAATTTTAATGTGCTTGGTTAATAGTAATTGGAAAGAGTGCATAACAGAAAATATTGAATATAAACAACTTCATAATGCACTTGTAAAGTCTGGAATCCACAAAATATTTATTTGCAATGCAACTCTTTCACATGAGCCGAAAGGTTGTCAATAACTAGAAATGAGGAATTTTTATGTTAAGTGGCTAACTGTGCTGTCCTAACTTAAATCCGTTAAAGAAAACATTACTATGTTGCTTGCAGCCTGGAATGTTTCGGCGTTTACGCATACGTTTAATGTAGTAACGTTAACTGCAGAAGGCTTAACTTCTCTCTTACTTAAAAAGCAACTTAACGCTTATTTAAAAAACAACAACAACAAACAAACAAACATACATCAACTGACTATGTGAATGTTATTTTTAGTCCAAAGTCACTGAAAACCTTCATACCTCTGTGCATGTTACCCTTTAGAAATACTAGTGGAATATGATAAAATTCTCTATTTGCTTTGAATACTAGTGTTTTAATTAAGTCTTGAATCGTGTTTACAGAAATGATGGACGAACGTATAAGTCCAGGAATCACAAAACCATTCTCAGGGTAATATTATTAAAAAAAAACAAAAACATCAACAATGTCCTAACGGTTTGTCCAAGGTTACGATTTTGCCACACGGAGATGGTTTGCTTCAACCAACCAATTAAATAAAAAGGCAATCTCACCTCTTTCGTCTTTGAAGTTGATCACTAAGGGCTGTCTGTCCACATAAACTAGCGGAAACATCCAAACTCGCTACGCATGATAGCAATTTACTCCCAGACGAATCAGCCTAAGTGACCACTTTGATGAAAATTAGTTTTCCGCATCATTGATAAACTAAAATGTGCTGTTTGGTGTCTATTGAGCGATGAACAAAAAAATTGCGGTACGCAATAAATTAAAAGCTCATTTCTGATTTTTAATTACGGTTTGTATTATATTTATAGCTCGCTGAAGAAGAATTTAGATAAGTGCTCCCTTTGATATCATGAACTCAAGCTATCATGCTTTGTCTTTATGGTGAAATAAACAATTACTCACTATGTTCCGACAATTAAAAAGTAATTAAATCGGCACTTATAGGGAATTGTTTAGATTTCTTTCCTTCTCAATATCACGAATATGTTTATATATTGGAACATAACGGCGGGGGACCCATAAGTAAATTTCGGTAAACTGTTTTTAACAATAGGACATTTGTGGTCGGTTGAGCTATTCAGTACAACGATAAGATGGAAGGATGTGCAGTGGTAGCTATGTGGGCCAATCAGAGAACGGAATTGCTCCCTTATGTTTTGCTTGCCCAAGATAAGTAGATAGAAGCTGTAATTAAAGTCATTTGGTTTATTGCAAAACAACGAGACAACATTCAATCTCCAGCTTTCAATCTTTTTAATATCTTTTCTTGTGGAAGTGGAGTCAGCAATTTTGATTCCAATGAACTGTTCCCTACAGCTTATATTATTTACTCCTTAATTGCATCATTTAATGGTATCATTGTCAAACCCTTAGAGTGTAACTGAAAATGAAGACAAATTCTGTGCATTTGGGCATTTTAAGATTAATTCTAAGTACCAATGAATAAATTTCCCAGGCCCTTGTAATCTTTTAGTCACGATCAGTTGTCTGCCAATCCCGAATTAGAGCCCTTGTAGCATCTGTACAGGGGGCGGGGGGGGGGGGAGGGTGTCTTGTCACGATGTCACGGTAGCAAATTTTCGATTTCACGGATCACACGTGACTCAAGTGTTAAATTCACTAAGGTCCCGGAAAAAATCTGATCACAATGCAGTGAAATTCAGCTACGAACTCAACTTTATACATTCACGATTTATTTCATATCTATTCACGATTCATAGCCAAGGACTTTTGCATTTCACGCCTCACGGAATACACTTCAATCACGATTCACGGAACAGTTTTTTATCAAATCACGATTCACAGAGCACAAAAAACCGGATCACGGCGTCACGAAAATACCCTTGCCCCCCCCCCCCCTCTCTGTAATACTGCTTCATTCATGGTTCTCTAACATCCCATCAAACCTCAGAACAGAGAAGTAACTCCAGTAGAAAATATTGAAAGCAATGTAAACGACTGGAAACAGTATGCGAGATACTCGATCAATAACGCTCGCATTACTTTTTCCAAAGGCAAGCTTAAGCATGGTTTGGGTCTTGGCTTTGTTCCTTTGTGACTGATCACCACTCATTGGACGAAACAACTTTCTTTCCTGTGGGTGAAGGTCTTCAGAATTTGCCTGTTTGTCCTAAAAGAGGTAATGAAAAAGTTGAGAGATAAATAAAAAAACATAGGAACGGTAGAAAGGACAATAACTTCAACTGCGACTCACAATTTAGCTCTTTGCGTTTAACGAGCAGTGAAATTAAATTATTAAATTTATCAATAAATTATCACACATACTGATCTGAGGTGATTGATTGATTGATTGAATAAATGAACGAATGAATGAACGAACGAACGAACGAATTAACGAAGCAATGAAGCAATGGGTGAGTCTGAGAGTGAGTGAGTGTCGGAGTGAGTGAGGGTGTGTGTGAATGAATGAACGAATGAATGAATGAATGAATGAATGAATCAATCAATCAATCAATCAATCAATGAATTTATAAAAGAATGAATCAATGAATGAATCAATGGATAAATGAACATCAGCTTCACGGAAGATGAAGCCAGTAACTTAAAAATTAGATACACGATATGCAGGCGTTTGCGCTTTGGTTAGTGATGCAAATAATCGCGACTAACTCACCTGACATTTCAAAGGCATTATCTCAATATCCATCATTTCGTCCTCTTCCTCCCGTTTGGCTTTCATTTGATCTTTCTCGCTGTGAAGACGTACGATGACGTACTCCAAAACAGCACCAAACACGAACAACAAGGAGGTAATGAAGAACACGTCTATTGCCTTAACATATGACACCTATATTAAATCAAATCAAGTTTTAAAACGTCATTAAACACGCTCCTGTTCAAAGAAAATAAAGCCAGGCAAAATTGATCATGCTTTTTATTCCCATACCATACTGAAATAAATAACTTAACCGATGTATATGTTTTGATTCTCTATGTATTCAGCTAAAAAAAAAAAAAAAAAAAAAAAACGACAACAACAACAAGAGAATAAAACACAAAACAAAACAAAACAAAACTTGTTCTAATTTATCAAGAGTTTAAATAAAGTATATATAAAAAGGAGAATTTCTTCTGATTTCATAACGTCTGCTATTTGGCAGCTAGACTAAGCAATGATTAGGCCACGACAAGGGTGTATGTGCAAATGTATCATGGTCTTGCAGTATCAGTGGTGCGCAGATGGCAGTTGGTAGTGGTTAGTTCTCAGGGATGAGACCGTTATAATGCGAAGATTTGTTTGTTTTTATCTGCTACAGGTATACAACCAATTGCAGCCAAGGCTACAAAAGAACATGATGAGGCTGAAAGAATTCTAGCGCTGAAATAAACCACCGGCAGTTGTTTTTAGTCCCTAGAAATCAATCAATTTTGCTGTTAAAGGTATCTTTGTTACCTTGGGCACGGAGGATCGAAAAGACCCCATGAGAGTCACTATAGTCAGTACCGTGGTAACCACTAATGCCACGCGAGCTGGAACTGCATCCTTTGAGATCCAAAAGCTCATCCAGGAGAGAACAACGATAAGGGTAGTTGGTGCATAGATTTGAATGAAAGAGTATCCAAGACGACGCTCAAAGATGAACACTGCCCACAAATGGACGAATTCGGAAGCTTGGAAGGAAAGAAAAAATGGCTTAACTTATTGTGTGTTGAGAGTTTTGAGCTTGAGCTTGTGAGTTTTTTCACAGCGAAGTGGTTTTTCTACTTTAAAATTCTTCTTAAACTAGTAGAGGAAATAGGGAATTGCGTGCAAAAAATGACGACGAAAGGCCTTAAAGAAGGGTTGAATTTCATGGATCTAAAAGATTTTTTTTTTAGTTCTTGTATGGAACGCGTGCTATTTTCAAACGTTTAACTGAATGCAATAAATGGTTGTTTTCATAAACCACCTCTGTACCCGTCTGTACCTGAACTGTTATCTCAGTTCAGTTTAATCCAGCTGTAGGTAAAGGCACAATGAGAAAAACAATAAAAAAGGTCCAACAACATCACAAGTTATGTTTAATTTATAAACTTACTGAAAGTTAAGGGTTCCGGTTTAATTTTTCGAAACTAAGTCTGACAAGAGTTACTCAAAGTTTCCAACCGACTCGCTGAATGCGACTTCAGTGTTCTTAGGGTTTTTGCTATTCGGTTAGATTTGATAACTCACTCGATCCTCGCGTCCCGTATTGAACCATTGCTTTCCTTGTTTTGATGTTGGTCAGACTAAACTCATTCATCTCATCTGCAAGAATCCGAATTCCTTGCTTGTCTGTGGTTTTCCAAAAATAGTCAACTTGTTGAAGAGGATAAGCATCTGAAGAGGAAAATCATTGGCTTTTCAACGCTTGAAACTGAAGCAAAATGTCAAAAAACGCTGGAATAAAGATAACAGACGTTAAAAAACGAATAAAGCGCTTATCCTCAATGAAAACACAACAATAGCTTCCATACGGTGGACTTAAAACAAGAACAAGATCTTGAACCCATTAATGAAAAGTCGGCTCGCATCCAGACTTCTAAATACACTAAATAAAGGTAATTGAACTGAGTGGAACTCGTGCAATTTGGTCTGAAATTTCAAAATCGAACAAACGCGTTACGCGAGTTGGATTTTAAATCGCAAGTTTGATTTCAGACCAAACTTGCAGGACAACAAGTTCAATTACACTTTATTACACCAATTTTGAAATCCAACAGTCTTTTATTATCATTAATGTTTATTAATAAAAATATTTATTGTATTAATATTAATATTAACTTTGTCGATATTAATATTTAATATAATATATTTATTTATTTATTTATTATTTATCCACTCAGGATAAATAATTTATTCTCATTGTTCTTTGTTTATTCTCGTTTCCATTTGGATTGGTTAAAAAGGATGCGTTTTAGAGCAACAAATTAATGTAATCCGTAAATAGATTGCACTGTGGAGAGCCAATGACATTGCAAAAATCACCAATGATTTCAAAATGGATGTGATAAACTATGCAACTTTAGTTGTACTTGGAGTTCTTTCTTTACAGGTATATAATACAAGAACGTACAAAAAAATACAGACAAAGATTACAATACTTACACAGATCACCATAATTACAAACTACAACGAAAGCTCCATTACAATACACTACAACCATTTAAATTTAACTCATTGACTATCCAGCATTTTGCCGAAAAACGCGTTTTGAAGCTCGTCAAGCCGTTTTCAGGCAAGATTCTAGCCAAAAAGAACCAAAACTGCCCAAAAACTCTGGTTCATCAACGGAGTTGATAATGTAAATTGACCACCGTACAGGGATTCGATTAGCTGACGTTTCGAGCGTTAGCCCTTCGTTGGAGCGAATCGAGGAATTGTGGGTTGTGTATGGTTTATATACAGAAAATGGAGCTACGCTATTGGTGGTAACATGGTAACGTGAAAAACAGGAATAAATTAATTGAATGAAAAGCGCTCGTTGATACCGTGGGGATTAAGAGTGCCAATTTGAAAGATCAGTTTTTGCTCGAGATTTTTACGGCTTTCCGTGGTACCTTGATGTTGGGAAAGGCCGGAGATTGACATGTGTTGTTTGGAATGGTTAGGGAGATTAAAATGCCGAGCGACAGGTTTGGATGCGTCTTTGTCATCTTTCTCAACATCACGAAGATGTTCTCGGAATCGGTCACCTAGTCGTCTTCCTGTTTCGCCAATGTATAACTTTTTGCATAATGTGCAGGTTATGCAATAGATAACATTTGCGGAGGTACACGTGAAACGATCAGTGATCTTAACAGATCGCTTAGGGCCCGATATTTTGTCAGTGTTTTGAATGAAAGGACAAGTTTTGCATCGCGAGCGCGCGCATTTAAAAGTGCCAGGTTGTTCAGTTGTTTTGAATGCGCTTTTAACTAGAAAGTTACCTACATTTTTGTCGCGTTTGAATGAAATCAGCGGTGGTTCCGAAAAGATTCTAGCAGTTTCTGGATCATTTTGCAGTATCTTAAAGTTGTTAAGAATGATGGCTTTAACTGGGTTATTATGCGGGTGAAATGTGAGGGTGAATGGAATTCTGTCATTCTTTTCCTTTTGTGACGTCTGTAGTGCTGACTGTTGATCAATCTGCTGAGCGCGGTGATGGCCCGATTGAACTACAGAATCAGGATAGCCACGTTTCTCGAAAAAATGGCACATTTCCTCTGATTTGTTGGAAAAATCAGAGTCATCACTACATAGACGTCGAAGTCTAAGAAATTGAGAATAGGGAATGGCGTTTTTGACATGAGATGGATGTGAAGATGAATACAACAAATAACTGTGAGAATCGGTGGGTTCGTAGTGCACACTGGTACATAAGCCGTTGCCGCTGATAAAAACTTTGATATCGATATGGCCTTTCTCGATATCAAAGTTTTTATCAGCGGCAACGGCTTATGTACCAGTGTGCACTACAAACCCACCGATTCTCACAGTTATTTGTTGTATTCATCTTCACATCCATCTCATGTTAAAAACGCCATTCCCTATTCTCAAGTGAAGTTTATCGAGCCCTTTTGTTCCTGATGCTTAATATTAGCTTACCAAGATCGGCCATGCGGAGAAAACAAATTTTGGAGTTTTGGGGTTGAAAAGTTTCACCGCCCCCTCTCCTTCTACCTTTCGCTTTCTCTCATCCCCTTTTTCTTTCGCTTTTCTTGCCTCGCTTTCTTTTTCTCTTGCTGGGCATTTTCTGGGCTTCCTTTCGGTGAGAAAAAATTTGTGGAAAACTTTTAGGATCATAGGATTTGGTGGAAGGAAGTGCAGGTGGGTAGTGGAACAAGATTTTCATTTAAATTTTCGGTTCAACGTCACTTGGTTTTTCGCGTTTTCTCCGGCCTGTTTGACGGAATGGTGCTCATTTGGGTATGGTTTGAAAGATCTCTTTCCCCTACACATGCTACATGTAAAAGTTGTCCATGACCATTAAAAATTATGACGTCAAAAGCGGCACAAGGGATGTGGTTCTGCGCGGCCGGTTTTGGCCGGCACGGGTGCCAATGGGTTAAATAAAAATAAAAATAAAAAATTAATAAAATGAAAACAAAGTTACGATAAACAGATATTAATTCAATGTCAGTATAAAGAAATAATACTCAACAGCTCAGGAGTGTTAGGTTACAGGACTGCTTATCAAGAGGGTAGTCTCTCAAATCCAACTGACAGTTTGCGGTCATAGTTATTCTGCAAGCACAAATTCATTGCTACTATGTATAGTGTTTAAAAACCAACTTTCTGATATCATCATTAAACTTACATGCACCGAGAGACACTGAAAGAGACTTCGGTGTTTTGAGGCGTCCTTTCCCCCTAGTTTTATTAACGTGAAGTTTTATTAACGTGGAATTTAGTAGTTGGGCTCCGTGGAGATTCATTTTAGCAATCCAATAACTGTAATGTGGCCGCAATTAACTGTAACTGTAACGTAACGTGACTGGGTCGACTGGACACTATTTGCCTACGACTGACGATAGCTGATGTGTGTAGTAATGGACACGAACTACACTGTAAGTATACACTGTACACGCCAACAACAATTTGAAAAGAACAAAAGCGAGCATGCACAACAAGAACACATGAACAATAACGACAACGGAAATGGCAACGAACGTCAGAACATTTCTTTCACGACCAACATCACCAAAATAATGACTGTATCTTGTACAAAATGACTGTGTTTTACGTTTTAATTAACCAAAAGTTCAACCCTTTCTTTTGCTCTTTTCCTAATGGTTGTTAATTTTGTCTCGTTTATTTTTTGAAACGGACTGAAGTTTTCTCAAAAAAAAAAAAAGAAAGTTGAAAAGGTACATGCCAACGTAGATATCAGTTTTAACTTCGAGGTTACTTCATCAATGATAATAGCACTTTTGTCACCTAGAGTTTCTTGAAACAATTCGATCTCGGTAATCCAAATCATAATTATTTAATTTTTATTTACTTATCAGACGTCAGGTGGAAGTAGTGCTGATTTATTTGTCACTCAAGCAAGCATTAATTATTCATACCTTGAACTCCACATGATCCACCCGTTTTGTTCGATAATTACTCTGCTGTTGTCAGCAGGCACAGTGTGATACTTGGCAGTTTTGATGTTCAGAAAAAAAGTGTCTGGAAGCCAGATAACATTTCTGTAGGCTCCAGTCAAAACGATTGGTTCTTCAAGATTATGTTTCAACCGAGGGTCTTGCCAATGCTGGCGAAAGAACACGTCCACAGAATAATCCTAAGACGAAAAAATAGGAAATCCCATCAACAATCACTGATATTGAATTAAGATGTGAACGATCGATAATCAAATTCATTTAACTGCTATTTAATTAAACGCTTTGATTATTGCTTACCATGTCAATTTCCCTGACTTTTCCCAGGTGAACAACAGACATGCCTATGGTGATATTCAATGGAGGACCTTATTAAAGAAAAAGAGACAAAAGAAAAAGAAAATAACTGGAAACGTTGTCTAATGTTGCAGTTGCTTTAGTTACTATGACCTTAATCTAGAGCTGGATTGGCATTTTTTAGGTTCTTTCTGCAACTGATTTAAGTTGCGCCTGCAATCAAACGGTACATGATATTGCTATCACCTTATACAACGCATTCATTCCGAAAAAACTGATTGATCTAAATCAATGAAAATATTTACTAATATTGCACAAGTTTCACGGCGAGATGGCCAGTGCCAAATGTCCATTACATCACGTAAGAACTATGAGCTAAGACTAGATAACGTTAAAAGATATGAAAAGAACTGTGATGCAAATAGAAAAAAGAAATACTACGTTTTTACGAAATAATGTGCGCACCAATTATTACTCTATTGAGGATAAATTATTGTCTAACTATATACACTGGATAAGCCTAATCTCCCACCTTTGTAAAAAGGCCTTAGACGTTTGTCATAGTTATCTTCATGAAATAATTTCTTCATCGTGTCTGTGGCATTCTTGTAGCTTAAAATACAAACAATATTATCAGAAATTATTATTTGAGGTAAAACCCGCACGAGCTTGCAACTTGCAGCTTGAGTCGAGTACATACCTCTTACTAATGGAGTTCGAGGTCCGTAAGTACTGTAAGTTACGGACCGATTGTTTTTCCCGTTCATTTTTGGCCCCAGCGCGAAGCTCGCGGGTCATAAATTAATGGGAAAAATCGAGGATCCGTAACTTACAGTTCAAACCGAGAAAACGAGGTTAGTAAGATATTATATCTCTGAGGTTTATCTGGCGTGCGGGAAAGAAAACTAGTTGATGTCAAGTGAGCCGTACTTTAGAATACGGCCCGCAAAATTGACCAATCAAAGCGCGCGTAGTGAGTGAGAGGTGTAATAAGGTAAACGAATATACAATATACAACAATCCTGGCCATGGCGGCTTGCTTAGGATACTTTGACAAACGGATGTCTGAAAATTGGATATTCCTTTATAAAATAAAAAGATAACGATTATAGTGATTTGACGCAGGTCACCAAAGTAAAACAATACAGAAAATAAAAAGAACGCTACACAAACACCCCTTCCCACAAACGAACAACTCACGACCATGAAACTTAATAAACTAATGATTTTAATTTCAGAAAGAAGAAAATAATGACTCCTAATGTTACAGAAAAAAGTAATTCCTAAAACTAATTAATATTACAGTCTAACTTGGGTATGTAAAACTAACCTTACTTAAATAATTACCTATTCCTTAAATTATCTTAAACGATAATACTAATTTTACTAATTACTTTACTCTAATATTTACAATCAAACAGTTCAGATCCTTTCAGTTTCTTGACAAATCCAATGCACAAGCAAACTGCACCGTCAACCATCCACACAAACAAACTGTACCCAACCGTTCACAAACCTTTGCCTTTGAACAATCGTGATTACTGTCATAACAAATTCCCAAGGCAGGGCCCTTAAACAATGTAATAAGTTCCCTACCAAGGGCCCCTGAATGGCAAAATTCAAACAAAAATAACAGAATCCCCCAACGGAGCCCTTGAACGCAAAAGCAATCACTGTTTATGAACTGTCACTCTATTTCTCAGGACATCACCCGTTTCTCCTATATAATTATGTCCACATCCTGCACATGTTATTACGTAAATCAAGTTCGTTGAGGTGCAATTCATCGAGTGCGATGCGTGAGAGAACAAGCTAGCGAAAATAACCTCCTCTGTCTGGTAACAACTTACAATCCCAACAATCCACAAGTATTTCAGCTGGTCAGGAAAACACTTCCCATGTTGAACCAAAACTCCTCATTAAAATCCATTATGAGCAAGACTAAAGTAATTCACAGTCAGCGACAACCCAGAAACCTCAAACGGATGCTAACAAACTCCTCTTTCTCCGGGCAAAAGGACACTAATCCGGAAGTTAAAATTTGTGGAACAAAACGTTGCGGAACATGCCCCTATTTGAAACAGAGTAAAGAATTCACCTTCTCCGCCACGAATGAAAAATTTCGGATAAAGCACTCGATGAACTGCACCTCAACGAACTTGATTTACGTAATAACATGTGCAGGATGTGGACATAATTATATAGGAGAAACGGGTGATGTCCTGAGAAATAGAGTGACAGTTCATAAACAGCAAATTAGAGACCCGCACACACGTATGCTAGGAGTCAGCGGGCATATTGATGAATGTGCTGCGGGATTGACACCTCAGTTCACTATCTTTCCGTTTTATAAGATTCTCAGTCCCTCAGAGGGCATGAGAAAGAACAAAGAGAGGTTTTTTATTTTGAAGTATAAACCCGTTCTTAATGATTTAAAATTACGCTAATTGCTCGCGCGCGCTTAGAATTACAATAGCCATTATAATTGTAATTACAATTACATCTGTGACGCAATAAGTCAATAAACACACTTTGCTATGCCTGAAGAGCCGCAACAGCGGTGAAACGCGTAGCGCTAAAGCAAAGTAACAGAAGACTTTGGGTTTTCATTGTTTTTAGTATCATCATTCGACACAGAAGTTTACAGTTTCTTTATATATATATATATATATATATATATATATATATATATATATATATATATTTTTTTTTTTTTTCAGAGTTGGATTATTTGGTCGAAGACACTTATTGCTACTCAGAGTTTCATGTTTCTTGCGAAGCAATCATCAGGCAACTGCCAAAAATAACGGATACATAAGAATATATACAAAATTTGAAAATTTGAAAATACAGAACAATGCCTAGCGGCGTGACACGTAGACGGATATGATTGGTTAATCTAAGCGAGCACTGTCCTTAAGAGGAATTTCTTGGAATGTCTACACGTAGATACCAGTTCGCTTCTATTGTTTAGTGTTGACTTTTCGGGTTTACATATAATAAAGTATTTTTCCCATAAACACAAATTGCAACGCTTGTTTACATTTGAATATGACCGGGCCTGTTTTAGCTTACGCCATTTGATGTTGTAGGTAATATTCTTATCCTTTAGGTCAACTCTGAGTAGCAATAAATGTCTTCGACCAAATAATCCAACTCTGAAAAAGAAATATATATATATATATATGTATATAGAAAGGTAATGAATTGAAGTCTTCATCAGCTATTAAAGTGCGCAATAGGTAAACTAGGGCAATATGTATATTTTCAGAGTTGGATTATTTGGTCGAAGACATTTATAAAAAAAAAAAAAATAAAATATATATATATATATATATATATATATATATATATATATATATATATATAAAAAGAAACTGTAAACTTCTGTGTCGAATGATGATACTAAAAACAATGAAAACCCAAAGTGTTTTGTTACTTTGCTTTTGCGCTACGCCTTTCACCGCTGTTGCGGCTCTTCAGGGATAGCAAAGTGCCTGAAGAGCCGCAACAGCGGTGAAACGCGTAGCGCTAAAGCAAAGTAACAAAAGACTTTGGGTTTTCATTGTTTATATGTATATATATATATATATATATATATATATATATATATATATATATATGTATGTATGTATGTATGTATGTATGTATGTATGTATGTATATATATATATATATATAGGCAGAATAAGGAGGTTTACACAAACAATGAACTCCCAGCAGAAGGATCCGAAGGATACTATACCACCACGTGAATTTGTAGATAAATAAGAAATAAGGACAGTGGGGTGAACGTCTAGCTGATCTGACGAATGTAATGACGTTTCGGCTGTTCAGCCTTCTTCAGATTAAAAAGTTGTTAAAAACCAAGAACTAAAAATAGTTTTTAGTTCTTAGTTTTTAAACTTTTTAATCTGAAGAAGGCTGAACAGCCGAAACGTCATTACATTCGTCAGATCTGCTAGAAGTTCGCCCCACTGTCATTATTTCTTTTTTATCAAAATATATATCTAGCCGACCTTTTCAAAACCAGGCTCATGAAAATTTGAGGGGTTTTAGAACTTTCTTTATCAATACCTCGGTTTATCAAAAGGGAGACTTGCATTTAGGCCCGTTATGAGCCTACAGTCTCTGTCAAAGGGAAGACGAAGAGTACATGTTATTTGTCTTGCAATTAGACATGAAATTGACGTGACCTCTGACATGAGAATTTTGGTGCGTTAGTCGGCCAAATCTCTCTAGAATACGCTCTTTCTGACGGCAAAGTTAGCTTTGGAATTAGTGGCATCGATTTAGCCGAAGTCTAGCAGCGTTTTCAACCGAGCGTTCGTGATTACTACGAAGAATCACAGCTAATTATTGTCGAATTTTATTTGTGTAAATTATCGCTCGATTTTGTGATCACTTCTGACACCGGAAACCAGTCATTATGACACTTTCAGACTATCAAATCACTAGCTTAAGATCGAAGTTGCGAGGGCGGAAACTAGTCAAAAAAATGTTCAAACTTACGCTTTTTGCAGACAAATTCCCAGCCATGCCTTTGAGGTCCCGGATGTTTACTGTCCGTGTTAGCGAGGAGCTGTGGACGACCATCTAGCCACAGCATTTTTACTAAGTCTTTAGCATGCTCCAAATTCTACACCAGTTTCGCTCCCTGAACCTTGAAATGATCACCGACACCTACTTTCTGAGGCTAAAGACTTGTTACATCTCAAAGCAGAGCTCTCAATATCCCTGCATTTTTCCAGCAGTACCGCCCGGGTAAATAGCAAATAACCGCACAGCAGGATATTAGACGAGGCAGACACTGCACCTCGCAAGACTTTCCCCCTCACTGGACTTTATGATGTCCTAAGGAATACTCTGCTCTAGGAGGCTAACGGAAAATCAAACTCTAACGACGCCATTGCGAGCTAACTGACCGCGCGAAGACTTCAAATGCACGTTTCTTTCTTTGAGAGAGAGTGGAAACTAACTGACAAATAAAACTGGAGGGGAGGGGGGGGGGAAGGAGTGGGGATAAGACCTTAATGCAAAGTTGAAGTCAGGGACAGTTTCTTTCTCTTCTTCTAATTACTAATGTAGCTAGCATGCCCCCGCCCCCCCCCCCCCCCCCCCCGCCACGTCCAAAAAAGAAAAAAAGAGAAAAAAAGTGAGAGACATCTAATAGGAATTAGTATGGACTCCAGGAGCCCTGTTTTGAAAACTCCAGCTATATATATATATATATATATATATATATATATATATATATATATATATATTTTTTTTTTTTTTTTCAGAGTTGGATTATTTGGTCGAAGACATTTATTGCTACTCAGAGTTTCATGCTTCTTGCGAAGCAATCATCAGGCAACTGCCAAAAATAACGGATACATAAGTTGCCTGATGCTTGCAGTTGCCTGATGATTGCTTCGCAAGAAGCGTGAAACTCTGAGTAGCAATAAATGTCTTCGACCAAATAATCAAACTCTGAAAATATACATATTGCTCTAGTTTATCTATTGAGCACTTTAATAGCTGATGAAGATTTCAATTCATTAATTTTTTAATATTATATATATATATATATATATATATATATATATAAATGTGGAGGTAGAGTCTACCTTGGCATAAAGTGCTCAATGCTGTGGTAGCAGAGCTAAGTATACATAAGTTGAAGGATTAAAGAGGACGCATTGGTTCTCTGTGACTCTGAGTTTCGCGCCTAAGCGCTCGTCAGACAGAACTTTATTCAACTAAGATCATACCTTCTTTTATAATATAGCTCGCGCATCTTTTCATTGAAAACGAGTGTGCCTTATGAGAGTACAAGGCACGCAGATGACGCCATTTGTCTGCGCGTGCAGTTTCAAAATCATTACAAATCTGGCATTTTTCACAATTCACAACATAAACTTCTAGATTAAAATATTAGAACTGACGAGACGAATTCCAAGGGCTGCTTGTTTCAACTGAACGGTTTTAGCCTCCCGTTGAAAACAATTTTTACAACAAGACACAGTGTTGACGCAACATGTACGATTACTGACGCCATTCCGCGCGCGCAAGCTGAGAATAAAATTTGCTCAGTTTTCTCAGAAATTGAAATGAATTTAGCTACAAATGTGGGAAAAACTATATTATAAAACAAATAAAAAAGCCTTAACCGTGCTTTGTTCTGTTGTTCTTATTTTTCAAAGTTGGGATGAGCTTATGAACAGTTGATATATTATACTTATTTGCAATGTTTTTGCAATATTCTGATAGCATGCTTTCAGATACTTTAATCTTTTCTGGTCCAAGCGGGCAATCATTATGAAGATCATGTAATTCTTCTGGATACTTAAGATCAACTTCAAGAATTAAACTTTTTTTACTATCTTTTTTGTATTTAGCCAGGTCTAACTCATTAATCTGTTTTTCTGTCATCCATCTAAAGTCTCCTGTTGGTAAATACTGACTCATTTCCCAACCATACAAATTATTAGCATCAAGATACATGATGTATTTTGAGGGCGCCTTCTTATCGTATGTTTTCATGTATTTATTATTTGACTTTCCGTATCGATTGGCTATATATGATATACCACCACGCATACCCTTTTCAATGAACTGGAACATATCAACATCTGTCATTAACTCAAGTTTGATGCCAGTTATTTTTAGCATAGAATCCCATGAGAGGCCTGGACATGAATCCAGTTTGTAGTATTCTAGACAGGTTTTTTCTCAAATACGTCAGCAAGGAGTAATATGTCTGATTTAAGGTACAAATCATGATATTCTCCCATATTTTTTAATTTGAATGTATTCCAAACGTTTTGAGCATGTTGATAATCTTCATCTGAAATATGCTCATTATATAATATGCTGTAAAACTCTTCTTTTAATGGTAGCTTTTCATTAAACTTATCAAATGAATCCATGAAGTCATACGGATATACACCTTTTTGTTTCATTAGCTTCAGTTTTTCATCTTTAAACACTTGAGATGTATATTTGAAGGCAACATCGGGGAGATTGCTGACTAGTTTTTCCAAAGTGGAGCTCATAAATTGTAAACTATCAATGAAGGTTAGATGATTACCAAGCATGAAAGCCATGTATTTTTCCATATTATTAGGAATTGCATTGATATTCATTTGACAGTATTCACCTTTCTTATTTTTGTAAGTATGCTTTTTAACTATTTCACCAATCTCTTGCATAATGAAATGTGAATCATAACCTCTTAGATTATGAAATATTACTGGAATCTTATCAGTTATTTTAAAGTTTATATTACAATCTTGGTGAGCTGATCCTCTGTATTTTCCTGTTATATGACAGTGATCTCTGACTCTAACATCAGTGTCAGTGCACTTCTGATCACAAATATGACAGCTATCAGCTTTTTGAAATTCATTTTCATCATCCATTGTCATTTTCAGTGGTTTGTTGAATTCTTTTTTCATAACCTTCTTACAATATTTGACTTCCTCCAACATGGCTTCCATAAATTTATAAACAGCGTTTTCACCTCTATATGTTTTCAGTGATTTGGTGAATTTATCATCATAACAACAAACAACCTTGTATCCATAACCACAGTCTGTATGTTTTTGATAAGCTTCAGTGTATGATTTATCATTATTGGGTTGACAACCAGACACCTTTTCTGTGATAGCTTCAAAATCAGCATATATGACGAATGGTACTGGCAGTTGTTTATGGAAGTTATTGAATTTCAATATGTTGTCACCTTTTGCTGGCATTTTAATTCAGTGATTTGGTGAATTTATCATCATAACAACAAACAACCTTGTATCCATAACCACAGTCTGTATGTTTTTGATAAGCTTCAGTGTATGATTTATCATTATTGGGTTGAAAACCAGACACCTTTTCTGTGATAGCTTCAAAATCAGCATATATATATGACGAATGGTACTGGCAGTTGTTTATGGAAGTTATTGAATTTCAATATGTTGTCACCTTTTCCTGGCATTTTAATTGCTTGAGTTCCATTAATCTGTATGCAGTTTTCTTTATGATCTGTTAAGACCCTTTCAGAGCTAAAACACTGCAAACAATGCATACAAAAGTGTTTTCTTTCATTGTGCTTCATTATATTGCGCATGAATCTGTTGAAATCTTTGATTAAAACGTAGTGTTTGTTTTCATTTTCTGTAATCAATAGAAGATTCAAACAGTCTTCATACTTTTCTTGTGATACATAAATCGGATATGGTTGTTTGTTTTCATAACCAAATACATTGATGTTAATCATATTTTGTTTCTCAATTTTATTGTATTGTTTGACTGCAACTGGAAATTCAATTCCAGAATAATCTAACATATTAATATATTGCTTATCAGATTTTTTAATTCTCTGAGGGTTCTTCTCTTGTGGATTCAAGTGTCTGATATGACACCATCTGAAGCATTCATTGTCATCATTCTTCATGTTAATCAATCCCTTCATATTATTTCTTAATTCTTGTGGTAGTTTAATATATGAAGAGCCTTTCATTGGCTGATATATCACAACATTGAGATAATGTCCGTCAATAGATTTAATAGTCCAACCAGATCCTTCGGAAATCCAAACTGCAATCCTATTTAATATATTTTGTTTTGACAACTGTAGTGATTCAATAATCTCCAGATCATTCATGATTGTTTGAGCTGGACTGTTGAAATAGGCGGTCTTATGAATTATTTTCCTATCTGACATTTTTGTGAATGTTACCTTTAGTGTTTCGACAAATTTCAGTCCTTACATGAATTTTAGTACATTTGTGATATGGTATGCAACAGCCTTTCTCGTAGTTTGTAGTTGTATAAGTGGATCTTTGCCATTCTTAATGCTAATTTCAAATGATTTGGTATAACCTTTCAAAGCTTTGTCTTTTTGCTCTATTTTGGTTCTAGGTTGTGTTACTGGTTTTTGAACTACCTTTTTAGTTCTTGGTTTAGGAACTGGTTTATCCCTAAATTCTATTGGAGGTGGAATAATATTATCTTCATAATCTTTTACCATTTGTTTTACACTGCGAGGTGCCGGAATTGGCTTCTGTTTTTTGATGTCATCAGCGAGACTAACTAATTGCTTCATCTCATTGACATCCACTTGGCTTAAGCTTGTTAATAATTTCTTGAATATACTATTTCGATTTTCCATCTTATTATTATTAGTCTATATTAAGTTTTTTGAATGTGCGTTTGAATTCTGAACCGAATGGCGAAGGAATTCATCATAAATTTAGCGATTAACCAGATTATTTTTCAATAGACCTTTTCCACGGGTCTGAGACATTTCTTTTCTCATCATTCTGTACAATATTATATAGTAATATCTCTTTAAGTATCTTTGGGTTGGTTGAAATAAGTATTGTTTTTAAACGTTACTCGGTGAATACTGTTGATTAATACCCTTTATTGCTAAAACTATTGAAAATAGCCGTTTCTCGGTTAACACTATTAATTAATACCCTTTATTGCTAAAACTATTGAAATTAGCCGTTCTTCAGGGAATAGGGTTTAAATAACAAACTTTAGCATAAACTTCTTAAGTAAAAATTGTCAGTAAATTTTACTTTAAGAATTTATAATCATACGACCGTCTCATGATCTGAAACAATAACTAATATATAGATTTAGCCAAGCCTAAAAGCGGAGCTCCATGGTTATTATTTTATTTACTGGTATTGAGCAACTTCGCATGGCTTCCTTGCGCCAATATTTTGTGTTTAGAGCAGTCAACAGGAATCGACCGCGGTTCAAAAACGTCAAAACATTAAAACATTCCAAAACAACTGGACGCCTATGTTTGTTCGAAGACTCTTGGAATGGGTGAAGAAAGTTGACAAGTAAGCTTCTAGTAAGCTAGAAAAATTACTAAGCAATCTTAAGTTTTTACATAACGGTCCGTAGAGTATGAACCTGATCGTTTAGAGCAGTCAACGATTCACAAACCACAGAATAACAAAACATTACAAGAAAACAAATTCACTGACGATGCGTAGGTTTGTAGGTTTCTTTGGAGAAGGTAGGGAAAATAGACAAGTGACAATTTCGGAGCAAGTTAATAAAAATTGTTAAGCAATTTTGACATAAGCTTAAATATCGGAGAAAAGAGAAAAAGGAAAACAAACCAATGGTTGGATAGGTAATCGCACTGGGCCGAGAAAAATTAAGAATTGATATTATTTGTGTTTTCAGAAGTTGCTGAAATTGTGTTCTTTGCGCAAAACACAAGTAATACTAAAGCCCCCGCTAAACGATCAAACATTTTCCTGAACATAGTGTTTGACAAACATAACTTTGGGTGACTAGCCCATAAACAAATTTCCTTGGGCGAGAATCGAAACCTCTGCTAGCAGGAAAACAGACAATGTTTGACCAAACACAAGACAAAGCGAGTACACAGGACACTTTTTGCGTGTTATCGCTGAAATTTTCACGTTCTTCATTTGGTTTGCTTTTTACTGACTGTGCACTTTCTTAGTTGGGTTGGCTAAAAGATCAAACATTTGTTCGTAGAGCGAAATGTTGGATGAAAATGTTTCATATGGATCAAACATAGAAAGCCGTTTTAAATTATCTTCCAACACGATGTTAAATGAAGTGTTTGATCGTTTAGCCTGGGCTTAATGCTTAATTTTACGAGGACTCATTGCGATTACTTGTTAATAAGTTAGGGGCAAAAGTTTTTTTAATGCTGTTGAGGCACCGACGTCGAAAAACACTGAAAACAGTCAGCCAAGCGGAGTGAAAACACTCGTTCGCTTGCATGAAAACAACAAAACAAACAAACAATTCAACTACTTCTTTGCTTGCAAAACGAGTAGAGATGACTGCTATTTATATCCAGTCGAGAGAAAAATACAAATTGCTTCAATTCATTTAATTCAGTCACCTGTGTTGTAGAGGTTGAAAATACGAATCCACTTGAGTTAAAACACGCATCTGGAAAAATAGCAAACGGTTTGTCCAAAGAAAGAACTTCTTCCACCAACTTTGAGCTACTCGTTCCTCCCATTAATGCCGGTAAACTGTTAAGTGACCTTTCTTGGTGAGCAGCGAGGTGCCGCGGTAAAGTGAAAGTCCTTGAAGCCTTGAATCATTTTGTTTTTCAACCACACAATCCGGGCGTCGATTATGCAAGTCGAGCCAAGTTTTAAGCGTTTCCTGAGGTAAATGTTTTGCTATCCTTTTT
Organism: Pachyseris speciosa; assembly: GCA_016490735.1. Lineage (NCBI taxonomy): Eukaryota > Metazoa > Cnidaria > Anthozoa > Scleractinia > Pachyseridae > Pachyseris > Pachyseris speciosa. The sequence continues at coordinate 983,261 of JAEMWC010000008.1, forward strand.
ATGACTTGAAAATTCACCTTTCGGAGTATCTGTTGATTAGTTATTGATTTTTATGTCTTTTACGCGAATTAAAAGACAAACTTCGCAAACTTCGAAGAAGATGAAGTTGTTTTGGTCAAAATGAAGAAACCAACTGAATGTGAAATTACAAGCCGCAGAAAGCGCGCGGAAAATTAAGCCTCGTTTTGGTTAAATTAACCTGGCTCGAGCCTGCGATCTAATCGAAAACTAGTACGTGGTCAGCGGTCAACTTCAAAAAAACAGCTGACCTATATGAGCTCTAAACTTGAGCCCGCGATATGGCCACGTGATACTGGTCAGCGGAAACCTTGTTTTGACAGCTGTCAATTGGCCATGACACGGATGTCCTATATCAAAGTTGCACGCTGCAAACTAGCTGATGAGCTGGGGACCCAGCTGGGTCAGGTGGAGTATGGCCGCCATGTTGGATTATTATGGTTATTATTAGGATATTATTAATTATTGGGCAACTCCACCGTCGTCGTCGTGCGCGCCCACGAGCAATACCGCTAGCCGCTTTTACCATGAGAAAAGCAGTTGACGGGTTTCTATAGGTATGGGGCTCCGCTTGGCGGCCCTTCGGGCCGCCGGAGCTCCACTATTAGCGATGACTCATTTAACAGGGGGTTTCCCTGTTTTTCCGAGAATGTCACGCTTGGTGATTTTTCCGAGAAAGTCAAGCATAGGGGTTGAAGTGCTTATTGAAATATTCAGTAAAATCAAAAATATATAGTTTTCTATTTTTGATTTACCATAAACTTTTTAAGTAAAAATTGTCAGTAAATTTTACTTTAAGAATTTATAATTGGTTAGCCATTTTTGGTCAATATTCTCTTACCCAAACCATTATGTCAGGGCATTAAAAACAGATTTACCATAAAATGTGAGTAGTATAGGAGTGTGTGCTAGCTCAAGTGCGTTTAAAATGATATTGAAAACGTTAATTGGGTAATAAGTAGTGAAAATAGCCGTTTCTCGGTAAATACTATTGATTAATACCCTTTATTGCTAAAACTATTGAATTTAGCCGTTTCTCGGTAAATGCTATTTTAACAATAAATTGTCAATTTGTATGACCAAAAAATTAATAAATAGATTGCCAATTTATTGTTAATACTCTTTTAACAATAAATTGTCAACTTGTATCACAAAAAAATTAATATATAGATTGCCAAAATTTGGTTACCCATCAAATGGAAAGAAGTATAGTCGTTGTGTGCTAGCTCACCAAACTCCTATACTACTCCCCGTTGAAGTCCTGTATTTTTTTCAGGCTTCTTTTCGCAATTGCATCAATTGTGATCACAACTGCGAGAGATCATTCTTCATTTGATTTCATTTCCGCAGTGCATGTATGATTTATTTCATATATCATTCACTTTCATTCTTTCACGGGAACATATGAAGCCATAACTGGCCTTCTCCCAACGTCAGTGGCTTCATAGCTCAGATGGTTACAGCATCGCACCGGTATCGCGAGGTCACGGGTTCAAACCCCGTTGAAGACCTGTATTTTTTTTTTGTTTCAGGCTTCTTTACGCAATTGTATAATTTGCGATCACAACTGCGAGGATCAGTCTTCATTTGATTTCATTTCCGCAGTTCCATGTATGATTTATTTCATATAACATTCACACTCAATTCTTTCACAGCACGGGAACATATGAACCCATACCTGACGTGCTCCCAACGTCAGTGGCTTCATAGCTCAGTTGGTTAGAGCATCGCACCGGTATCGCGAGGTCACGGGTTCAAACCTCGTTGAAGGCCTGTATTTTTTTAGGCTTCTTTTCGCAATTGCATAAATTGCGATCACAACTGCGAGGATCAATCTTCATTTGATTTCATTTCCGCAGTTTATGTATGATTTATTTCATATATCATTCACATTCAATTCTTTCACGGCACGGGAACATATAAATCCATAACTGACCTGCTCCCAACGTCAGTGGCTTCATAGCTCAGTTGGTTTGAGCATCGCACCGGTATCACGAGTTCAAGGGTTGAAACCCCATTGAAGTCCTGTATTTTTTCAGGCTTCTTTTCGCAATTGCATAAATTGCGATCACAAAAGCGAGGATCATTCTTCATTAGATTTCATTTCCGCAGTTCATGTATGATTCATTTCATATAACATTCACATTCAATTCTTTCACGGCACGGGAACATATGAACACATAACTGACCTGCTATCGACGTCAGTGGCTTCAAAGCTCAGTTGGTTAGACCATCGCACCGGTATCGCGAGGCCACGGGTTCAAACCCCGTTTAAGTGCTGTTTTTTTTTAGGCTTCTTTTCGCAATTGCATCAATTGCGATCACAACTGCGGGGATCAGTCTTCATTTGATTTCATTTCCGTAGTTCACGTATGATTTAATTCATATATCATTCACATTCATTTCCTTCACGAGAACATATGAAGCCATAACTGACCTTCTCCCAACGTCAGTGGCTTCATAGCTCAGATGGTTACAGCATCGCACCGGTATCGCGAGGTCACGGGTTCAAACCCCGTTGAAGACCTGTATTTTTTTTTTGTTTCAGGCTTCTTTACGCAATTGTATAATTTGCGATGACAACTGCGAGGATCAGTCTTCATTTGATTTCATTTCCGCAGTTCATGTATGATTTATTTCATATAACATTCACATTCAATTCTTTCACGGCACGGGAACATATGAACCCATAACTGACCTGTTCCCAAGGTCTGTGGCTTCATAGCTCAGTTGCTTAGAGCATCGCACCGGTTCGAAAGGTCACGGGTTCAAACCCCGTTGAAGTCCTATATTTTTTTTGTTTCAGGGTTTTTTTCGCAATTGTATAATTTGCGATCACAACTGCGAGGATCATGCTTTAGTTGATTTCATTTCCGCAGTTCATGTATGATTTATTTCAGATATCTTTCACATTCATTTCTTTCACGGGAACATATGAAGCCATAACTGACCTTGTCTCAACGTCAGTCGCTTCATAGCTCAGTTGGTTAGAGCATCGTACGGGTATTTCGAGGTCACGGGTTCAAACCCCATTGAAGTCCTATATTTTTTTTTTGTTGTATCAGGCTTCTTTTCGCAATTGCATAATTTGCGATCGCAACTGCGAAGATCTTTCTTGATTTGATTTGATTTCCGCAGTTCATGTATGATTTATTTCAGATATCATTCACATTCATTTCTTTCAAGGGAACATATGAACCCATAACTGACGTGCTCCCAACGTCAGTGGCTTCATAGCTCAGTTGGTTAGAGCATCGCACGGTATCGCGAGGTCACGGGTTCAAACCCCGTTGAAGTCCTGTTTTTTTTTTTTTTTTTGAGGCTTCTTTTCGCAATTATATAAATTGCGTTCACAACTGCGGGGATCAGTCTTCATTTGATTTCATTTCTGCAGTTCTTGTATGATTTATTTCATATATCACTGACATTCATTTCTTTCACGGGAACATATGAACCCATAACTGACCTGCTCCCAACGTCAGTGGCTTCACAGCTCAGTTGCTTAGAGCGTCGCACCGGTATCGCGAGGTCATGCAGGGGTTGAAATCCCGTTGAAGTCCTGTATTTTTTTTAGTCAGGCTTCTTTTCGCAATTGCATCAATTGCGATCACAGCTGCGAGGATCATTCTTCATTTGATTTCATTTCCGCAATTCATGTATGATTTATTTCATATATCATTCACATTCATTCTTTCACGGGAACATATGAAGCCATAACAGGCCTTCTCCCAACGTCAGTGGCTTCATAGCTCAGATGGTTACAGCATCGCACCGGTATCGCGAGGTCACGGGTTCAAACCCCATTGAATTCCTGTATTTTTTTTTGTTTCAGGCTTCTTTATTCAATTGTATAATTTACGATCACAACTGCGAGGATCAGTCTTCATTTGATTTCATTTCCGCAGTTCATGTATGATTTATTTCATATACCATTCACACTCAATTCTTTCACAGCACGGGAACATATGAACCCATACCTGACGTGCTCCCAACGTCAGTGGCTTCATAGCTCAGTTGGTTAAAGCATCGCACCGGTTTCGCTAGGTCACGGGTTCAAACCCCGTTGAAGACCTGTATTTTTTTTGTTTCAGGCTTCTTTACGCAATTGTATAATTTGGGATCACAACTGCGAGGATCATTCTTCATTAGATTTCATTTCCGCAGCTCATGTATGATTCATTTCATATAACATTCAGATTCAATTCTTTCACGGCACGGGAACATATGAACCCATAACTGACCTGCTATCGACGTCAGTGGCTTCATAGCTCAGTTGGCTAGAGCATCGCACCGGTATTGCGAGGCCACGGGTTCAAACCCCGTTGAAGTCCGTTATTTTTTTTAGGCTTCTTTTCGCAATTTCATCAATTGCGATCACAACTGCGGGGATCAGTCTTCATTTGATTTCATTTCCGTAGTTCACGTATGATTTATTTCATATATCATTCACATATATTTCTTTCACGAGAACATATGAAGCCATAACTGACCTTCTCGCAACGTCAGTGGCTTCCTAGCTCAGATGGTTACAGCATCGCACCGGTATCGCTAGGTCACGGGTTCAAACCCCGTTGAAGACCTGTATTTTTTTTTTGTTTCAGGCTTCTTTACGCAAATGTATAATTTGGGATCACAACTGGGAGGATCAGTCTTCATTTGATTTCATTTCCGCAGTTCATGTATGATTCATTTCATATAACATTCACATTCAATTCTTTCACAGCACGGGAACATATGAACCAATAACTGTCGCGCTCCCAACCTCTATGGCTTCATAGCTCAGTTGGTTAAAGCATCGCACCGGTATCGCGAGGTTACGGGTTCAAACCTTGTTGAAGACGGGTATTTTTTTTTAGGCTTCTTTTCGCAAGTGCATAAATTGCGATCACAACTGCGAGGATCAGTCTTCATTTGTTTTCATTTCCGCAGTTCATGTATGATTTATTTCATATATCATTCACATTCAATTCTTTCACGGAACGGGAACATATAAATCCATAACTGACCTGCTCCCAACGTCAGTGGCTTCATAGCTCAGTTAGTTAGAGCATCGCATCGGTATCGCGAAGCGACGGGTTCAAACCCCGTTGAAGTCCTGTATTCTTTTTTAGGCTTCTTTTCGCAATTGCATAAATTGCGATCACAACTGCGAGGATCAGTCTTCATTTGATTTCATTTCCGCAGTTCATGTATGATTTATTTCATATATCATTCACATTCAATTCTTTCACGGCACGGGAACATATAAATCCATAAGTGACCTGCTCCCAACGTCAGTGGCTTCATAGCTCAGTTGGTTAGAGCATCGGACAGGTATCACGAGGTCCGTGGTTGAAATCCCGTTGAAGTCCTGTATTTTTTCAGGCTTCTTTTCGCAATTCCATAAATTGCGATCACCACTGCGTTGATCATTCTTCATTAGATTTCATTTCAGCAGTTCATATATGATTTATTTCATATAACATTCACATTCAATTCTTTCACGGCAAGGGAACATGTGAACCCATAACTGACCTGCTCCCAACGTCAGTGGCGTCATAAGTCAGTTGGTTAGAGCATCGCACCGATCTCGCGAGGCCACGGGTTCAAACCCCGTTGAAGTACTGTATTTTTTTAGGCTTCTTTTCGCAATTGCATAAATTGCGATCACAACTGCGAGGATCAGTCTTCATTTGATTTCATTTCCGCAGTTCACGTATGATTTATTTCATATATCATTCACATTCATTTCTTTCACGAGAACATATAAAGCCATAACTGACATGCTCCCAACGTCAGTGGCTTCATAGCTCAGATGATTACAGCATCGCACCGGTATCGCGAGGTCACGGGTTCAAACCCCGTTGAAGTCCTGTATTTTTTTTTTGTTTCAGGCTTCTTTACGCAATTGTATAATTTGCGATCACAACTGCGAGGATCAGTCTTCATTTGATTTCATTTCCGCAGTTGATGTATGATTTATTTCATATAACATTCACATTCAATTCTTTCACGGCACGGGAATACATGAACCCATAACTGACCTGCTCCCAACGTCAGTGGCTTCATAGCTCAGTTGGTTAGAGCATCGCACCGGTGTCGCGAAATCACGGGTTCAAACCCCGTTGAAGTCCTCTATTTTTTTTAGGCTTCTTTTCGCAATTATATAAATTTCGTTCACAACTGTGGGGATCAGTCTTCATTTGATTTCATTTCTGCAGTTCTTGTATGATTTATTTCATATATCATTGACATTCATTTCTTTCACGGGAACATATGAACCCATAACTGACCTGCTCCCAACGTCAGTGGCTTCATAGCTCAGTTGGTTAGAGCGTGGCACCGGTATCGCGAGGTCAGGGGTTGAAATCCCGTTGAAGTCCAATTTTTTTTAGTCAGGCTTCTTTTCGCAATTGCATAAATTGCGATCACAGCTGCGAGGATCATTCTTCATTAGATTTCATTTCCGCAGTTCATGTATGATTTATTTCATATATCATTCACATTCATTCTTTCACGGGAACATATGAAGCCATAACTGGCCTTCTCCCAACGTCAGTGGCTTCATAGCTCAGATGGTTACAGCATCGCACCGGTATCGCGAGGTTACGGGTTCAAACCCCGTTGAAGTCCTGTATTTTTTTTTTGTTTCAGGCTTCTTTACGCAATTGTATAATTTGCGATGACAACTGCGAGGATCAGTCTTCATTTGATTTCATTTTCGCAGTTCATGTATGATTTATTTCATATAACATTCACACTCAATTCTTTCACAGCACGGGAACATATGAACCCATACCTGACGTGCTCCCAACGTCAGTGGCTTCATAGCTCAGTTGGTTAAAGCATTGCACCGGTATCGCGAGGTTACGGGTTCAAACCTCGTTGAAGGCCTGTATTCTTTTTAGGCTTCTTTTCGCAATTGCATAAATTGCGATCACAACTGCGAGGATCAGTCTTCATTTGATTTCATTTCCGCGGTTCATGTATGATTCATTTCATATAACATTCACATTTAATTCTTTCACGGCACGGGAACATATGAAGCCATAACTGACCTGCTCTCGACGTCAGTGGCTTCATAGCTCAGTTGGTTAGAGCATCGCACCGGTATCGCGAGGCCACGGGTTCAAACCCCGTTAAAGTCCTGTATTTCTTTTTTTAGGCTTTTTTTCGCAATTGCATAAATTGCGATTACAACTGCGAGGGTCAGTCTTCATTTGATTTCATTTCCGCAGTTCACGTATGATTTATTTCATATATCATTCACATTCATTTCTTTCACGAGAACATATGAAGCCATAACTGAACTGCTCCCAACGTCAGTGGCTTCATAGCTCAGATGATTACAGCATCGCACCGGTATCACGAGGTCAGGGGTTGAAACCCCATCGAAGTCCTGTATTTTTTCAGGCTTCTTTTCGCAATTGCATAAATTGCGATCACAACTGCGAGGATCATTCTTCATTAGATTTCATTTCCGCAGTTAATGTATAGTTCATTTCATATAACATTGACATTCAATTCTTTCATGGCACGGGAACATATGAACCCATAACTTACCTGCTCTCGACGTCAGTGGCTTCATAGCTCAGTTGGTTAGAGCATCGCACCGTTATCGCGAGGCCACGGGTTCAAACCTCGTTGAAGGCCTTTATTTTTTTTAGGCTTCTTTTCGCTATTGCATAAATTGCGATCACAACTGCGAGGATCATTCTTCATTAGATTTCATTTCCGCAGTTCATGTATGATTCATTTCATATAACATTCAGATTCAATTCTTTCACGGCACGGGAACATATGAACCCATAACTGACCTGCTATCGACGTCAGTGGCTTCATAGCTCAGTTGGCTAGAGCATCGCACCGGTATTGCGAGGCCACGGGTTCAAACCCCGTTGAAGTCCGTTATTTTTTTAGGCTTCTTTTCGCAATTTCATCAATTGCGATCACAACTGCGGGGATCAGTCTTCATTTGATTTCATTTCCGTAGTTCACGTATGATTTATTTCATATATCATTCACATTCATTTCTTTCACGAGAACATATGAAGCCATAACTGACCTTCTCCCAACGTCAGTGGCTTCCTAGCTCAGATGGTTACAGAATCGCACCGGTATCGCTAGGTCACGGGTTCAAACCCCGTTGAAGACCTGTATTTTTTTTTGTTTCAGGCTTCTTTACGCAATTGTATCATTTGGGATCACAACTGGGAGGATCAGTCTTCATTTGATTTCATTTCCGCAGTTCATGTATGATTCATTTCATATAACATTCACATTCAATTCTTTCACAGCACGGGAACATATGAACCAATAACTGTCGCGCTCCCAACCTCTATGGCTTCATAGCTCAGTTGGTTAAAGCATCGCACCGGTATCGCGAGGTTACGGGTTCAAACCTTGTTGATCACAACTGCGAGGATCAGTCTTCATTTGATTTCATTTCCGCAGTTCATGTATGATTTATTTCATATATCATTCACATTCAATTCTTTCACGGAACGGGAACATATAAATCTATAACTGACCTGCTCCCAACGTCAGTGGCTTCATAGCTCAGTTAGTTAGAGCATCGCATCGGTATCGCGAAGCGACGGGTTCAAACCCCGTTGAAGTCCTGTATTCTTTTTTAGGCTTCTTTTCGCAATTGCATAAATTGCGATCACAACTGCGAGGATCAGTCTTCATTTGTTTTCATTTCCGCAGTTCATGTATGATTTATTTCATATATCATTCACATTCAATTCTTTCACGGCACGGGAACATATAAATCCATAGGTGACCTGCTCCCAACGTCAGTGGCTTCATAGCTCAGTTGGTTAGAGCATCGGACAGGTATCACGAGGTCCGTGGTTGAAATCCCGTTGAAGTCCTGTATTTTTTCAGGCTTCTTTTCGCAATTCCATAAATTGCGATCACAACTGCGTTGATCATTCTTCATTAGATTTCATTTCAGCAGTTCATATATGATTTATTTCATATAACATTCACATTCAATTCTTTCACGGCAAGGGAACATGTGAACCCATAACTGACCTGCTCCCAACGTCAGTGGCGTCATAAGTCAGTTGGTTAGAGCATCGCACCGATCTCGCGAGGCCACGGGTTCAAACCCCGTTGAAGTACTGTATTTTTTTAGCCTTTTTTTTGCAATTGCATAAATTGCGATTACAACTGCGAGGATCAGTCTTCATTTGATTTCATTTCCGCAGTTCACGTATGATTTATTTCATATATCATTCACATTCATTTCTTTCACGAGAACATATAAAGCCATAACTGACATGCTCCCAACGTCAGTGGCTTCATAGCTCAGATGATTACAGCATCGCACCGGTATCGCGAGGTCACGGGTTCAAACCCCGTTGAAGTCCTGTATTTTTTTTTTGTTTCAGGCTTCTTTACGCAATTGTATAATTTGCGATCACAACTGCGAGGATCAGTCTTCATTTGATTTCATTTCCGCAGTTGATGTATGATTTATTTCATATAACATTCACATTCAATTCTTTCACGGCACGGGAATACATGAACCCATAACTGACCTGCTCCCAACGTCAGTGGCTTCATAGCTCAGTTGGTTAGAGCATCGCACCGGTGTCGCGAAATCACGGGTTCAAACCCCGTTGAAGTCCTCTATTTTTTTTAGGCTTCTTTTCGCAATTATATAAATTTCGTTCACAACTGTGGGGATCAGTCTTCATTTGATTTCATTTCTGCAGTTCTTGTATGATTTATTTCATATATCATTGACATTCATTTCTTTCACGGGAACATATGAACCCATAACTGACCTGCTCCCAACGTCAGTGGCTTCACAGCTCAGTTGGTTAGAGCGTGGCACCGGTATCGCGAGGTCAGGGGTTGAAATCCCGTTGAAGTCCAATTTTTTTTAGTCAGGCTTCTTTTCGCAATTGCATAAATTGCGATCACAGCTGCGAGGATCATTCTTCATTAGATTTCATTTCCGCTGTTCATGTATGATTTATTTCATATATCATTCACATTCATTCTTTCACGGGAACATATGAAGCTATAACTGGCCTTCTCCCAACGTCAGTGGCTTCATAGCTCAGATGGTTGCAGCATCGCACCGGTATCGCGAGGTTACGGGTTCAAACCCTGTTGAAGTCCTGTATTTTTTTTGTTTCAGGCTTCTTTACGCAATTGTATAATTTGCGATCACAACTGCGAGGATCAGTCTTCATTTGATTTCATTTTCGCAGTTCATGTATGATTTATTTCATATAACATTCACACTCAATTCTTTCACAGCACGGGAACATATGAACCCATACCTGACGTGCTCCCAACGTCAGTGGCTTCATAGCTCAGTTGGTTAAAGCATTGCACCGGTATCGCGAGGTTACGGGTTCAAACCTCGTTGAAGGCCTGTATTCTTTTTAGGCTTCTTTTCGCAATTGCATAAATTGCGATCACAACTGCGAGGATCAGTCTTCATTTGATTTCATTTCCGCGGTTCATGTATGATTCATTTTATATAACATTCACATTCAATTCTTTCACGGCACGGGAACATATGAAGCCATAACTGACCTGCTCTCGACGTCAGTGGCTTCATAGCTCAGTTGGTTAGAGCATCGCACCGGTATCGCGAGGCCACGGGTTCAAACCCCGTTAAAGTCCTGTATTTCTTTTTTTAGGCTTTTTTTCGCAATTGCATAAATTGCGATTACAACTGCGAGGGTCAGTCTTCATTTGATTTCATTTCCGCAGTTCACGTATGATTTATTTCATATATCATTCACATTCATTTCTTTCACGAGAACATATGAAGCCATAACTGAACTGCTCCCAACGTCAGTGGCTTCATAGCTCAGATGATTACAGCATCGCACCGGTATCACGAGGTCAGGGGTTGAAACCCCATCGAAGTCCTGTATTTTTTCAGGCTTCTTTTCGCAATTGCATAAATTGCGATCACAACTGCGAGGATCATTCTTCATTAGATTTCATTTCCGCAGTTCATGTATGATTCATTTCATATAACATTTATATTAATTTCTTTCACGGGAACATATGAACCCATAATTGATCTGCTCCGAACGTCAGTGGCTTCATAGCTCAGTTGTTTAGAGCGTCATTTTCGCAGTTCATGTATGATTTATTTCATATATCATTCACATTCATTTCTTTTACGGGAACATATGAACCCATAACTGACCTGCTCTCAACGTCAGTGGCCTCAGAGTTCAGTTGGTTAGTGCGTCGCACCGGTATCGCGAGGTCAGGGGTTGATAATCCTGTTGAAGTCCTGTATTTTTTTTATTCAGGCTTCTTTTCGCAATTGCATAAATTGCGAGCAGAGCTGCGAGGATCATTCTTCATTTGATTTCATTTCCGCAGTTCTTGTATGATTTTTTCATATATCATTGAACTTCATTTCTTTCACGGAACATATGAACCTATAACTGACCTGCTCCTGACGTTAGTGGCTTCTTAGCTCAGTTGGTTAGAGCATCGCATCGGTATCGTGAGGTCAGGGGTTGAAACCCCGTTGAAGTCCTGTGTTTGTTTCAGGCTTCTTTTCGCCATTGCATAATTTGCGATCACAACTGCGAGGATCAGTCTTCATTTGATTTCATTTCCACAGTTCATGTATGATTTATTTCAATATATCATTCACATTCAATTCTTTCACGGCACGGGAACATATGAACCCATAAGTGACCTGCTTCCAACGTCAGTGGCTTCACAGCTCAGTTGGTGAGAGCATCGCACCGGTAGTGCGAGGTCAGGGGTTCAAACCCCGATGAAGTCCAGTATTTTTTTTGTTTCAGTTTTCTTTTCGCAATTGTATAAGTTGCGATCACAACTGCGAGGATCATGCTTCAGTTGATTTCATTTCCGCAGTTCATGTATGATTTATATCTCATATCATTTATATTCATTTCTTTCACGGGAACATATGAAGCCATAACTGACCTGCTCTCGACCTCAGTGGCTTCATATCTCAGTTGGTTAGAGCATCGCACCGGTATCGCGAGGCCACGGGTTCAAACCCCGTTGAAGTCCTGTATTTTTTTTTCAGGCTTCTTTTGGCAATTGCATAAATTGCGATCACAACTGCGAGGATCATTCTTTATTTGATTATTTTATTTTAGTGTGAATGCTATATGAAATAAATCATTTATGAACTTTGGAAATGAAGGCCTGAATTTTTTTTAGGCTTCGTTCTGCAATTGCATAATTTGCTTTCACAACTGCGGGGATCATTTTTCATTTTATTGTAGTTTAAATACTGATCCGGCCATAAGTTGTTTCAGGCAGATGCAGTAGCATCCATTTAGCATCGCTGCTGTAAGTTATTTTATGAAGGCTATGGCTCCATACTATAGGGCATGAGGTTAGCAGAAAGAGTCTAAACAGCCAAGAGCAGACCGTATTTGTAGTGACGGAAATTACTGATACTCTATTGCAATTTAGATTCATGTGCGCGGACGAATATCACTGAAAATATTTGCGTATGAAAATATTGCCTAGCAAGATCGTCGATTTCACCCTTGTCCTAGCTTAACATTAAAAATGTAAATATCGTTTATTTTTCTATAAGATAAAGACATTATACCGTCAAGACAACTTGATCTCATCATAGCTACCACCAGCGTGCGATTTGCTATCTTTACATGATCGTAACATAAATTGCAGAAGAAAGGTTTACATTTTAGATAACCTGCTTTGTTTTTTAACGCACGATTTCTTCTCTGTTGCGATAGCCGATTGATACAGTAGGGTTGCCTAGCCTTAATGAAATGCTTTTAGCCGAGACAATTGTTTTTTATATGATATCGATCGCTTCTTCGTAGGTTTTTATAATACTTACAGTGCAGGAGGAGTTTAGTACAGAAACTGCAATACCTGTCTTCGAAATCCGAAGCCATGCAGTGTGCCGTACATAACCCTGTTATCGCAAAAGCCAAAAGCGTTAGCGTGACCATCACAGCTGCTCTGACCTAAAAACAAAAAGACAAAATCAGATATCCTGCGAAAAAGTAAATGAGATAACAGTGAGTTATATATCTATCTCAAGCAATTCTGCTTTCAACTTAGACGAGCTATACCTGTTAGGGCTCATTTATCGAGAACTTTATGATCAGGTTGTGAATGCAGAAAAGCCGTTTCAAGGGGTGAGCAATTAGTTTTTATTTTTATTTTTTTCATTTTTATTGAAATGAAATGCTGAGCATTGTTTCATTTAGGAGCCCAGTGTAAGATTAAATTTTTGTTTCTTGTCCAAAAGTGTCGGAAAAGAGAAGCGTCTTAATGGAGTTTCACGCGAATCAATCAACTCGGACAGCAACCGATGAATATCTCATTCGAATCCCACAAGTTAATCCACCAATCATCTTTTTTTTTTTTAGATGAAAACAACTCAGTAAACTAAATGTGCAGTATTTTCAAAACAAAAATTGTTAGGTGGGAAATTTAAAGCACAAACCTGATGTATCCAAATGTATTTAAAATTACCAATCGTATATTTACAAACAAAGATACTTACTTCATACATAATATTGTGCCACATGGTGTTGTATTATTTGTTTCTGTGTTTTTGATGAGTTGTGTTAAATCACCTGTGCGTATTTAACCCTCAATAAAAAGTTGTAAAGAGATGTCTTGTAACAGAAACGAAGCTTAAGACAAGTATTCTTTTAAATTCACTCCAGTTCATTTTTCTGAAGTTAAGAAATAGAGTGGATGGAAAAGACGAAAGGTTGTAATTTTTTGAAATTATTCCGTGCCTTGCCTATTGTATTCTATCAATAATTAATGACCTCATAATTATTTCGGGTATCCCTCATGTAACGAAAAAAAGGTAGCCATAAAAAAGCAAACCAATCTTAAATTTACCCTCTCACCCTGTAATACTTTACTGTTTATTTCAACTTTATCTTGAGATGCATAAACTGGCAAAGTGCTACTTGAAGAAATTCTACCCTATCTTGCTGGTGGAATCTCTGCTCACTTATACAATTATTCCATTTAGCTTTGGCTTCTGATGGTTATATATCCGTTCTTTGAAAGATTATTCTAATTAAATCATTCACTGCGAAAGTTTTAATGGTGGAAGTCATTTCAAGTGTATTTTGCAAAGAAATAGGAAGTAGTTCCAATTGCAATGATGCTTGAAAACCGAAAACCAATACCTGTTTGGGAAGTTCAAAGCGTGAGGTAAGTCACTCTCCTGACACATTATGGAAGAATAAAAGTTGACGTTTCTGACCGCGAGTAGTCCCTAATTTCGGCGATAGATTGTAGGGAGGGAGAATTACACGGGCACGCACACACAAAAATAGAGCAAACCATCGTTGATTCCCTAGTCGCAGACTCTCTGTCTTAGTGTTGTAATTTAATAAAGTTAAGGGCTCTCCTAATTCCAGAAGCGTATCTCTACTAAAAGCATTGTCCATTATGTCTTTATGTGGCTGGTAATAACCGAGCTTCAAATATTCCCTATTTAACCGAGCTAGCCATCCATGGCGTGATACAAGCTTGTATCATAAAACGTCTTCTGACCACTAGCAGTCTTGAAAATTGGAATGGTCAGCATCTGTGAACTTCTCGTGGCACGCCCACTTATTTCTCCTCGCTTGAATAATAATAATAATAATAATAATAATAATAATAATAACAATTATAATAATAATGATGATGATGATCATCATAATGATAATAACAATTTTATTTAACAAATCATCCAATATTTACAAAACAATAAACAATTGCAAAAATATTAAGTTACGAACTATGAGAAAACTGTACTAATCCTTTGTTTAAAATGCTTCTCTAAAAACTTTCACTTGCTATTAATTTCTTGGATTGAAGATAAATCAAGGACGTAAGAAGAAAAATAGCTTGCCCAAGAGCTAGCTTTACAAATAGTCTAAACATCGTACATGAAATATAAATTAAATAACGTCGATTGCAAAACTACAGACACTTCTTGGCTCGGTATTCCTGGCGTCGGCTAGAGTTCCCCAGAAACAGTGTTCTCAATGCCTTAACGATTATTTGCATGTCCTTTTTCAGTATCTCTTCAATGTTCGACAATTCTAAATTAACTCTCCTAGAAGCTCACGGACCTCTTAAGGGGAGTGTAATAATAATAATAATAATAATAATAATAATAATAATAATAATAATAATAATCGGAAGGTACAGGAAAGTGTCGCACACGTTGTGTCAGGTTGCAGCGCACTGGCGCAAACTCTGTACCTGGCTAGACACAACGCAGCACTCAAAATTCTATTCTTTGAGATGCTTAGGGGCTATCAGTTGACGGAGGCTATTCCACCTTGGTACTCACCAGTCCAGCCCGAACCAATGTACGAAGACGACAAGGTGACGGCGTTTTGGGATGTGCCTGTTTTTGCGGAGCACTTGTAAGTGAGAGCCAACAGAGTCGACGCTAGGGTGGTAGACAGGGTAAACAAGGAGGTGATGCTGATAGAGATGACCTGTCCCTGGATGGACAACAGAAAGCACAAAGAAGAGGAGAAGACCTTAAAGTACGCGGCTTTGCGACTAGAGCTCAAGGGACAGTACCCAGGGTTCATGATTCGACAATTCAACATCGTCATCGACGCTCTGGGTGGCTACTCAAAGAGTCTGAAGGAACAGGTCAAGGCGTTAGTGGACTCAGATAGGTACCGAGAGGTACTTAGAAGAATGCAGAAAGCCGTCCTGAGCCACACTCTTCACGTCGTTAAAGCACTTAAAGTGATGTCCTAACCACTTGGACACCCATGGGTCACTAATGAGACAGTACACAACTAGCACTTGGCAGATATTATTAGACAGATGATTTATTTTATTAATCTTATTTTAAGCAATTTCATTCCTATTTAATGTAAATTTTATATAATATTAGAATTTATTTTACGATTTTATTTTACGCAATTTTATTCCTCTCTAATGTAAATTTGTAAATTTTGATATAATACTGGCTACGTTTACACGCCCAGTATTTGTAAGTAGGACCTGGCATTCAGGAGTTTTAAACTGCCATAATAATAATAATAATAATAATAATAATAATAATAATAATAATAATAATAATAATGATAATGATAATAATAATATTGTTATTATTAATACTAATAGTAATACACTCCATGCCCTGATGAAATAAAGTTCATTAGCCAGGTTGATTACTGGAATGATATAATTTTTTTTCGCACTGATAAATCACCGACTGGTCCTCACAGATATGTCCATGCAGGATTGACTGATAATGAGATTCATTCTTTTTATGATAGACATCACAGAGTATCCCCTACCCTTACACTGTAATTCTCGCCCAAACTCAAGTAATCCCATTTGATATTAAATATATGGAACCTTGGTGTAACATGAAGCACCCAGATTCAGAGTTACGTTCATTGGTCTTCAGGCAACTCAAAATTTAATATTACTAAAAAGTTGTTCAGAGGGAAGTGAGCAAGAACTGATAACCGCTGGATTGCTTGTACTTTAAAGATAACCTCCACTCTTACAATAAATTGATGCTAAATTGTTTTAAAATGTGGATATAGCATTTAAGTGTACAGTGCGCGGCCATTTATGACGTGTGATGGTTGCCCAATTGTTTAACACAAAGGGTTTTCTGCTTCATTTGCTTCCTGAAAACAGCTGTAACCAGTACACGTCATCAAATCCAAAATGGCCTCGCCATATTTTTGTACACTTAAATGTTATATCCACGTTTAAAAACCAAATTAGGAAGCTATTAATTATTTCCAACAATTTAGCGTGAATTTTTTGTTAGAGTGGAGGTTCCCTTTATCTGAATACACCTCAGCACAGCACATCTATATTTCCATGTTAACAACAATTGAAAGCATTAAACCTTTACTCGGTATACAGCGGATACACGAGGCATAGTCGAAAAACCTGAGAGGAAATGAGACACGGAGCAAGCAAAAAGGTACCAACAAAACAAAATCGGAGAGGGGGTGGGGGGGGGGGGGGGGGTGGGGGTGGGTGGTAACTAATACGTGAAGTAACTGTGGATGACAAGTGAAACAAATGTAACAAAGGGATCAAGCTATGTCAGACGAAATTGTCAACGCAATTCGCAGCAAGTCCCAACGAAACAAAACGGGGTGGTGAGAGCCACACCCAAGCATAAACAAGGACGAAAGTTAAAACAAACCACACGTCCTACGAAGGCAAAACAGCCCTCCTTAAGCAAGGTAACATCAAAAACTGCTGGCATTACGTAAAGCTAGTTGAAATAGATCAGTGACATAAAATTAAGTGTTATCATAACTGATAATAGCGAGTGTAAATCAAAGTAGGTAACTCAAGGCCTTTAGAATAGCACCGCGATAACTGCGGTACAACAAATACTGGCCTCTGACATTTAGATGGATGCCATCACGCAAATAAAAATCCTGGTTAGGTCTAGTGAAAACCTTATGGCGCCAACAGAAAACGGACTCTAACGGGTCCAAAACAGCCGCGAGGTATTGTTGAAGAACCGTAGCTCTCTCCCAAAAAGTCTGTGAGTTCAGTGTTGCTTCGCCTCCCGGGATAACATGACAAACACCCACAACAGCTATTGAATGAAAACGTTTTAAGGTTAAAACAAGTTCTTCGATAGAAGAACCAACAACTTCGGGTGGGAGTGAAGTCAAATCATTAGTGCCAATTTCGAGAAGCACAACGTCGGGCGCGAGAAGGCGAACCATCTCCAAATCGCACGATGTCAATTTTTGAACCGTGCGCCCCCCAATCCCATGAAGATGTACTTCAGCAGTGCCAAAGAGACCGAACGAAGTGGTAGCCCGTGGATCAAATTTGTTATCAAGATCATTTTTAAGTCGGCGAACAAAGGAGTGACGAGAATTAGGACCCTGGGAACGCCCGCCATAAAACAATAATGGGAAAAGGGGGGGGGGGGGGGGGGGGGGGCAAAAGGCTACCAAAGAAGAAAAACAACGTACCTGAGACTGCAATGTGAACTGTACTCTTCAAAGAGCAAGATAGAATGACAGGTGAACGATAGCCAAATGGCTTAAAAGGGGCGGCCCGTACCAGGCACCCGATTGGGCGTTTCCAAGATACTTTCCAAGATAAACCTTATACGGAATTATTACTTAAAGCTTGTTATATAAGAGCTAAAATAAACTATATATATCTACATGTTACCTAATGTTTATCAAGATATGAGATAAGAAGCAACGTGACTTAAAACGTAAGGTATTGCACGTGAATCGGCACGCAGCATAAAAGTCCTATTTGTGCCAAATATTTCATTTATGATAGAAATTTGGAACAACAGAATGTGGTCTTCTAGTAAAAGCGATCAAGCACATGGAGCGCGACAGTTCAGCGCGCCCGACTTTCTCCGCAGAAGGCGTGAGTGTTGATGAGAAGTGTCTACCAACGAGAATTGGATAAATTAAGAAGAATTGGAGAAATGAAAGTTGGTGACTGTGACATTCAACCCCTTCCGCAATATCAATATGACCGACTTCAAAAAGTTCTTACTGCGGCGGCTCGGGTTACATGCTTAATTCCTAAATTTGCCTATATTATTCCGGTTCTTAGGGAACTTCATTGGCTGCCAGTGAAATTTAGATGAGAATTTAAGATGCAGCCCACGGTAACACTTTTTTTTCTTCGTTTACTAATAACAGAAAAGAATCAAATTCAAGGACAAAGAAGCGGGATGCTCTTTTGAGGTGCTTGGTACGCCCGTCATATTTTATTTCCAGACGCTTTTATTTCGAGACCATGAGTTCTATCTAAGACCAAAAGCCCAAAAAATAGTGATAACAATAAGGAAAGGAGTTAATGAATGGGTGAATCAAGAAGTAAATTAACAGAAACGTCATACATGATTTATTTCATATGTCATACACAAAACAACAACAACAACTTACAACAATAACCAAATAAAGAAACAATAACGGGAAAAGATAAACAAAAATGAATAACTAAAACCGCTACCGATTTGCTTAATTAAACTCGGTTCGCTAGGAAATTTTCAAAATGATGATAATTCATAGTAACACCAATAGATAATATTGAAGATGAGGTAGCAAAATGGAAAAAGGAATCGGCAAACTCGGTCTATGTTACTGGCTTCAATGTTAACGAATGCATACTGCACGTATTCTTTGGCTGTATTCGCTGTAGTCATTATGCCTTTCTTTGTCTTTTCCTTTCCTGAGACTGGGTTTTCCACTTTTATCTCTTGCAATTCTTGAGCGTC
>JAEMWC010000008.1:1007500-1040000 GCA_016490735.1 Pachyseris speciosa
CGCCTTAAAAGGTTCAAGTACGATCTTTACTAAAACCAACCTAGTACTGTAAGACACAGCTCCTCCTGGTTTAATTGAGATTTTACTGTTCTCGGACATAACGTCGTGGATACTCGCACTTCTGATATTGAGAAAAAAAGTATCAGGCAACCAAATACGATTTTTGGAGTCACCGGGCAGGACGATTGGGTGATCCAGAGAGTGGTTTAAACGTGGGTCTGTCCACTGTTGGCCAATTACCAGGTCCAAAGAGAATTCCTGAAATAATATTATTATCTTGGTAAGGATTATTTGTAAAATATACAACGTAATAACTTCTTGAATAATTGCATGTTCTTTGAACGGCAGTCTTAATGCCGTTGGTGGAAGCCTTAATCCCCAATGATGCCTTTACCACCACCAACACCACTTCCTCCTCCGCCTCGTCGTTCATGTAGTCAGCCATGAGTTAGCCATCAGCCATCACGAACACAACTATCAACTCAATCCTTGAACATGCCATGAAAAACTAGTAAAACACAGACGCGACCCTTCATGGACGCAGCATGAAGTGTTTACCCAATCTAGTATTGAACTCATCCAAAATTCACCTCTCACTGTACCGAATGGAGGCGTTCCTTTTTGAGGTGGAAAATTGATAGAAAAAGCTGAAAGCAAATTAACGTTTCTTTCGGGTATCCACTACTCTCGGGGGACCGCTGTTTTCGAAACTCTGGTACAAAAAATTACTTTTAGTACCTGATGAAGTTTACACCAAGAGGCACTAAAGAAGGTTAGAGAGTACATCCGCAATACACGCCTTATTTCAGGGGTAATTCGTTTCAGATTACTTTTAGATCATTTGCCAGCCTCGGAAATCCCACGTGGGTAGGTAATGGCCAATCACGTACAGAGATGAAAATACACGCGGGGAGGGGCTAAGCGCTAAGCCTGGGCATCCTTTGTGGCGGAAGCTGAAAATAACTTGAGACGAATTACCCCTGAAATAACAAGTGTACAGCGGATGTACTCTTTAACCTCTTTTATTTTCTCTTGGTTTACATTCAATGTGTTTGAAGTTTAATTTCAAGAATTTTATATTCACGAGCTGTTACTAGAAACGTCAAAAGTAAATGACATACCTCTTCCACCTCTCTAACAGCTACAAAGTGAACAACAGTCATTGTAACAGTCACATTGACCGGATCACCTGAAAATATGAGCAATGATATTTAAAGAAACGGCTGAAAACTAACTAAGTAAACATGAATACGAATTAGTTTAGTTGGATGAGATAGAACTTTGACGAATCTTTGCCGTGAATTCAACCAGCGCAATAACTTGAGGATTTAAAAGGCATCATGGCCTTATATACGAAAATTGGTTTATCAACGGAGTTGATAATGTAAATTGACCACCGTACAGGGATTCGATTAGCTGACGTTTCGAGCGTTAGCCCTTCGTCGGAGCGAATCGAGGAATTGTGGGTTGTGTATGGTTTATATACAGGAAATGGAGCTACGCTATTGGTGGTAACATGGTAACGTGAAAAACATGAATAAATTAATTGAATGAAAAGCGCTCGTTGACACCGTGGGGATTAAGAGTGCCAATTTGAAAGATCAGTTTTTGCTCGAGATTTTTACGGCTTTCCGTGGTACCTTGATGTAGGGAAAGGCCGGAGATCGACATGTGTTGTTTGGAATGGTTAGGGAGATTAAAATGCCGAGCGACAGGTTTGGATGCGTCTTTGTCATCTTTCTCAACATCACGAAGATGTTCTCGGAATCGGTCACCTAGTCGTCTTCCTGTTTCGCCGATGTATAACTTTTTGCATAATGTGCAGGTTATGCAATAGATAACATTTGCGGAGGTACACGTGAAACGATCAGTGATCTTAACAGATCGCTTAGGGCCCGATATTTTGTCAGTGTTTTGAATGAAAGGACAAGTTTTGCATCGCGAGCGCGCGCATTTAAAAGTGCCAGGTTGTTCCGTCGTTTTGAATGCGCTTTTAACTAGAAAGTTACCTACATTTTTGTCGCGTTTGAATGAAATCAGCGGTGGTTCCGAAAAGATTCTAGCAGTTTCTGGATCATTTTGCAGTATCTTAAAGTTATTAAGAATGATGGCTTTGACTGGGTTATTATGCGGGTGAAATGTGAGGGTGAATGGAATTCTGTCATTCTTTTCCTTTTGTGACGTCTGTAGTGCTGACTGTTGATCAATCTGCTGAGCGCGGTGATGGCCCGATTGAACTACAGAATCAGGATAGCCACGTTTCTCGAAAAAATGGCACATTTCGTCTGATTTGTTGGAAAAATCAGAGTCATCACTACATAGACGTCGAAGTCTAAGAAATTGAGAATAGGGAATGGCGTTTTTGACATGAGATGGATGTGAAGATGAATACAACAAATAACTGTGAGAATCGGTAGGTTTGTAGTGCATACTGGTACATAAGCCGTTGCCGCTGATAAAAACTTTGATATCAAGAAAGGCCAGGGAAGTTTCCGAAATTTCCCAGGTATATTTTAGAGCCGGGTGAAAGGAATTAACGGCGCTTATAAATTGATTGATTTCCTCCTTGCTAGACGAAATTGCGCCGATACAGTCGTCAATGTAGCGACCGTAGAGCTCAGGTTTAGGACCGTTGTACTGATTGAAAAATTGGTACTCGACGTACCCTACAAAAAGATTGGCGTAGCTAGGTCCCATTTTTGTTCCCATCGCTACACCATTAATTTGCTTGTAATAGTTATCAGCGAAAGAAAAACAGTTAAGTGTTAAAACTAGTTCAGCTAGGCGGAGTAGCGTTTCCGAGCTAGGTTCCTTGACGGTGCGTTGATCGAAAAAATACTTAAGTGCTTGAAGACCTTCGCCGTTAGGAATGACAGTGTATAGAGATGTAATATCCATGGTGAAAATTAGTTTGTCTTCGCCGGTGAAATTGAAATCGCGGAAAATTTCAAGTGCGTGTTGACTGTCTTTAATGTAAGATGGCAAAGATTTGACGATGGGCGCCATAATCTTGTCTAAATAGCTAGAAATGAGTTCGGTAGGGCAACTACAGGCAGAAACGATAGGTCGACCCGGGTTGTTAGGTTTGTGGATTTTGGGTAAAAAGTAAATACACGAAGTTCTCGGAGTAGTTATGATGAGATTAGTAGCGGTAGCCGGCAATTCATGTTTGACTATTAGGTCCTGAATCGTGTCTTTGACAATTTTTTGGTTGGTGGAAGTGAGATCCTTCTCGACTTTAGCATAAAAGGAGGTGTCAGAAAGTTGCCGCAAAGCTTCTTCTTTGTAAAGGTCGGACCGCCAAACAACTACCGCGCCGCCTTTGTCGGCCGATTTGACAATTACATCTTTCCGCTTGCTAAGATTTTTGAGCGCCGCCCACTCTTCCGAAGAAAGGTTGGAAAATTTAGTGTCACAATTGAATTTTAGTTTTTGAACGTCACGACGGCATTTTTTGATGAAAAAATCTAAAGAGGCGAACTGGCCCTCTGGGGGAGTCCATTTTGATTTGCGAACACGAAGTTTTTCAAAAATATCTTTGTCAGAGGTGTTAGAATCGTCTTCTTTGTCGTGGAAAAAAGCTTTTAACTGAATGCGGCGAAGGAATTTTTCGACGTCTTGCTTAACTGAAAATTCGTTGGTGCGTTTAGCAATTGGAACAAAATTAAGGCCCTTACTGAGAACAGATTTCTCTGAGTCAGTTAACGGAAGATTTTCTGGAATGGTAACTACGGTATTATGGTTATCGAATGATTTATTCAGTTGTTGTTTAATCGCTGCGACCATTAACTTCTTGTCTTAGTATTTTTCAATCCACAGATTTCTGACCAGGAGACCGAAGACGAAGATGCCAAGCCTGAAGAAACTCACCAAGGAGCTACGCCAGGAAATGGTAAGTTATCTTTTTCCTTTTCCCCTTTTTGTAGTAATTTAGCTTTCCGTTTAGCCACGCTCATTTTCTCTAAAACCAGGTTTTGTAGTCACATCAACTTCATAGGTCGTTGCCTACAATCTAACGTTATTCCAAAAGGTTTTCGATCTAATTTTCATGCGTCCACGTTCTCTCGCTCCAATCAATATCTCTACCAAATTCAATGCGCTCAAGATTCTTTTTCACGCAACATCATGAGGATCACAATCAGAGCTATGTGCCAAAAGCGTCATGACCTAGACAAACAAATTCTCCAGTGCCGCTCCGAACTGTTCAAAATCTGTCCAGCTGTTTTGGTTAATTCTATCCGCGCCAAAATCCAGGAACTTAATTCTAAACTTTTTAACCACTTACACCAAATTAAGAGCCAAAAACTTGAACACTTAATAGGTCCTAAAATTACCAATCATACGTCATTCGATAACCATAATACCGTAGTTACCATTCCAGAAAATCTTCCGTTAACTGACTCAGAGAAATCTGTTCTCAGTAAGGGCCTTAATTTTGTTCCAATTGCTAAACGCACCAACGAATTTTCAGTTAAGCAAGACGTCGAAAAATTCCTTCGCCGCATTCAGTTAAAAGCTTTTTTCCACGACAAAGAAGACGATTCTAACACCTCTGACAAAGATATTTTTGAAAAACTTCGTGTTCGCAAATCAAAATGGACTCCCCCAGAGGGCCAGTTCGCCTCTTTAGATTTTTTCATCAAAAAATGCCGTCGTGACGTTCAAAAACTAAAATTCAATTGTGACACTAAATTTTCCAACCTTTCTTCGGAAGAGTGGGCGGCGCTCAAAAATCTTAGCAAGCGGAAAGATGTAATTGTCAAATCGGCCGACAAAGGCGGCGCGGTAGTTGTTTGGCGGTCCGACCTTTACAAAGAAGAAGCTTTGCGGCAACTTTCTGACACCTCCTTTTATGCTAAAGTCGAGAAGGATCTCACTTCCACCAACCAAAAAATTGTCAAAGACACGATTCAGGACCTAATAGTCAAACATGAATTGCCGGCTACCGCTACTAATCTCATCATAACTACTCCGAGAACTTCGTGTATTTACTTTTTACCCAAAATCCACAAACCTAACAACCCGGGTCGACCTATCGTTTCTGCCTGTAGTTGCCCTACCGAACTCATTTCTAGCTATTTAGACAAGATTATGGCGCCCATCGTCAAATCTTTGCCATCTTACATTAAAGACAGTCAACACGCACTTGAAATTTTCCGCGATTTCAATTTCACCGGCGAAGACAAACTAATTTTCACCATGGATATTACATCTCTATACACTGTCATTCCTAACGGCGAAGGTCTTCAAGCACTTAAGTATTTTTTCGATCAACGCACCGTCAAGGAACCTAGCTCGGAAACGCTACTCCGCCTAGCTGAACTAGTTTTAACACTTAACTGTTTTTCTTTCGCTGATAACTATTACAAGCAAATTAATGGTGTAGCGATGGGAACAAAAATGGGACCTAGCTACGCCAATCTTTTTGTAGGGTACGTCGAGTACCAATTTTTCAATCAGTACAACGGTCCTAAACCTGAGCTCTACGGTCGCTACATTGACGACTGTATCGGCGCAATTTCGTCTAGCAAGGAGGAAATCAATCAATTTATAAGCGCCGTTAATTCCTTTCACCCGGCTCTAAAATATACCTGGGAAATTTCGGAAACTTCCCTGGCCTTTCTTGATATCAAAGTTTTTATCAGCGGCAACGGCTTATGTACCAGTGTGCACTACAAACCTACCGATTCTCACAGTTATTTGTTGTATTCATCTTCACATCCATCTCATGTCAAAAACGCCATTCCCTATTCTCAATTTCTTAGACTTCGACGTCTATGTAGTGATGACTCTGATTTTTCCAACAAATCAGACGAAATGTGCCATTTTTTCGAGAAACGTGGCTATCCTGATTCTGTAGTTCAATCGGGCCATCACCGCGCTCAGCAGATTGATCAACAGTCAGCACTACAGACGTCACAAAAGGAAAAGAATGACAGAATTCCATTCACCCTCACATTTCACCCGCATAATAACCCAGTCAAAGCCATCATTCTTAATAACTTTAAGATACTGCAAAATGATCCAGAAACTGCTAGAATCTTTTCGGAACCACCGCTGATTTCATTCAAACGCGACAAAAATGTAGGTAACTTTCTAGTTAAAAGCGCATTCAAAACGACGGAACAACCTGGCACTTTTAAATGCGCGCGCTCGCGATGCAAAACTTGTCCTTTCATTCAAAACACTGACAAAATATCGGGCCCTAAGCGATCTGTTAAGATCACTGATCGTTTCACGTGTACCTCCGCAAATGTTATCTATTGCATAACCTGCACATTATGCAAAAAGTTATACATCGGCGAAACAGGAAGACGACTAGGTGACCGATTCCGAGAACATCTTCGTGATGTTGAGAAAGATGACAAAGACGCATCCAAACCTGTCGCTCGGCATTTTAATCTCCCTAACCATTCCAAACAACACATGTCGATCTCCGGCCTTTCCCTACATCAAGGTACCACGGAAAGCCGTAAAAATCTCGAGCAAAAACTGATCTTTCAAATTGGCACTCTTAATCCCCACGGTGTCAACGAGCGCTTTTCATTCAATTAATTTATTCATGTTTTTCACGTTACCATGTTACCACCAATAGCGTAGCTCCATTTCCTGTATATAAACCATACACAACCCACAATTCCTCGATTCGCTCCGACGAAGGGCTAACGCTCGAAACGTCAGCTAATCGAATCCCTGTACGGTGGTCAATTTACATTATCAACTCCGTTGATAAACCAAATTTTCGTGTTTCACTCCCCCACCGACGCAGCACCACAGTTTCTTTAGAAACTAATCCCTTTATTCATGGCCTTATATATGCTGCTGAAGCTTTTATTACATTATTTTAGGAAGTAACTTACTGAGCCATTCCTTCAGGCAATACCTTTGTGATGAGGACGTATGTACTTAGGATACATTTTTTGATCGGTAATCTTGTTAAGTGCATCTGCAGTTTCTTGGTATCTGAAACAAAAAATAATTAATTAATTAATTAATTAACTAATTAGCTAAATGACGACACTTAATTGTTATAAGCAACGCAAGGCTGGTTGGTCGCTCTATGCATTAGTTCGAACAAAACTGAACAGCAACAATTACAATAGCTTATGCGTTTCAGTTCAACGACATCCATAATTAAAGAAATGACAATTTAGCCTCCCCCAAAACGGGTTTTCTCAGCTGATCCATCCACGACTAACCCCGATTTTAGATTTTTTTTCTTTGCAATACTTGTGACATCATTTCATTGTCTGCACTCTTGAAGACAATAGCTACAAGCTTTCATTAAAAAAAAAAAATGATGAAACCATTTAGAAAAATAGCAGTGCTTATTATTTGTTATTGTACGCCTGCCATCAGCTCGTCGCCATGCACAAAGTCGCTCCATTAAAATCGGCGTTAGGAACGTAAGTAACAACCTCGTTCCCAGGGTCTCTCTCTGCTTTCCTTGTCGTTGAGGAGAAAGACCCTGGTTGCGGCTGGTCACGTGGCTCCCAAAATCTGGGAGCCGTTCAAATTCATTTGCAAGGGAGGGGTGACAGTGCAATTAAGTATCACCAGGACAAAACTTACTACCCCCGGTGCGGTGAAGATTGTCATCTTAGGCCACGTGACCAGCCGCAACAAGGGTCTTTCTTCTCAACGACAAGGGAGGCAGAGAGAGCGACCCTGGGAACGAGGGGGCTTTATTGAGGCTGAAGGGAAAAATTGAAACTCCCCTGGCATGGACTGCGGGATCTCAAGCCAGCCGTACAGGTTATGGTGCAGTTTACAATATTTATTAACAGGCGACAGGTGTAAGAATAACAAAACAAACAGGCTTTGAGTTTATACGTACGAAATCAATGTAACTTAAAACATCGCTTAATCGGTGCCTTGCTTGTTTTGGTTTTGGAAAGGTTTCCAAATTAAATGGTTATTGCTTAGTTTCACTGCGTGAATGTCTCAGTTATATTATTATGGTTTTAATGGCCTAAAAATTGTTCCAAATGCAAATAGATACTTTAACTTCTATTACAGAAAAATGCACTTTCAGAGTTATTCTACGCCGAATTGAAAGTAAAATCAACACTTACGGTCGCGAGCGTTGAGTTGCCTTGAGTTAATTTGAATTTTAATGAATCTAATGGGTTTTCAAAGTATTTTAGAGAAGCTTATTTGAAATAGAAAAACCACATTTGATGAGCTGCCAACTGAACCCCCAACGTTGCCATGGGTCCAAAGAGTTGAATGGCTATCGCAGTTTTGAGCAAACAAGTTTGGTTATTGGGCGAATTATGCTATAATCCTTGATAGAAGGAGGATTTGGTGGTTAACATTCATACCGACAAGTTACGACAATCACGTGTGCACTGACAGCGAAGGAACACAAAATATATCATTGCCGGTGAATGTAGGAACATTAAACATGATTTCCATGTTTAAATGACTGAAGTTTTCCTTAATATTCTGGTTTAGCAAAAAGGTAACCCGACTGTCGAACCCCTGGCGTCAATTGTAGTCAATATCTTTGCTTGGAAGCAAGTCTTTCATGCTGACAAAAATAGAACCCAGCGTTGATTAACTACCCATCGTATTGAAATGAACTTACTCATCTGCGGCTATTCCAGAAGAGATCAGCAACCAAATAAAAACTGCATCGAACATGGCACTTTGACAACCTGTCATCCGGAATCATTACACCAGTCTTTAAAGTGCATAAACAAAGAGACGCATGGTCTACTTGAGGGTATGTACTAAAACCCGAAACACCGAGTTAAACGAAACCACCGAAACAAACGGAACGAAACCACTGGAACCACCGAAACAGCGTTGCCGAAACCACCGGAACAACCAAAAACAAGAGGCTAAACTCGGGCTTGCAAAAAACAGTATTGTATCCCTAACTTAGCGCTAAACAAAAGAATAGAGGGAAGTCTGTCTTTCTTACTTCGGACGCATTGTGTTTAGCTTGTGTTGGAGTCTATTTCTTTAGACCCCTATCAACATATATTCCTCTAAAATACAGCTCAACCATTGAGAACAATAATTATAACACTTGTAAAAAATATTTCTAAAAGAACAAGAAAAAGAGAAAAAGGAAAAAATAAAGCCCGTGATATATACCACTAAAAGACATCGAACCCGGGTTAGCTGCGTCACAGGCAGGAATAACCTTTAAGCCACAGAGGTTTATCGTTATGCAAGGTGATAAAAATAGTGTATTGATTCCAAAAAAAACTAATCACACTTGTTTTCGCTTCGATGGATAATTGTTTGAGAAAGGAAACGCTTATCGAACGATGTAGGATTTTTTCGCATAAACGTTAATGAAGTCTCGGTGAAATGTGAGTAGAAAATTAATTAGCAGAGTGAAACTGTTTACAAATACGTCAATCCAGGTTCATTTGAAACACAAGAAAGGAACGTTTCTGGACAGTTTCAAGTGACGCTAGTACATTTGTAAAAACTAATCGCTTATCATTCAAAAATTAAAGTCCAGAAATTGAGATATTGTGGGAAAATAGTAAATAAACTACCTGTCAAAGTCTCAGGGGTGTATGATATCCCATACAAAAATGTACATCTCAATGGAACGGATATGGGGAACACGGCAGTCCATCTGGAGTTAAATTTTGGTCATGTTAAAAGCTTTCTTCTCGCTGTTGAACTTGCAAACATTCGTATAGACACTTCTCTTAACATATTAGTTGTTCAGACTTCAAAGACACAAGGTGAATCGACGTTTTCCGATACGTGACAACAGGCATCATTCTTGCTGTTGATATGAGATTTACACTTCCGAATCAAACTCCCTTTGTCTGTAATCTCTAATTTTTGGCGCTCCGCTCGCGTCGCGTCTCCTCGCAACTTCGCGCGCGCACCTGTCTTTCGCCCGCCCCACAATCCATCGCCAAAATTAGAGACTACGCGCAGTCTACTGAAGCAGACACGAGGAAACATGGCAATCCATCTGGAGTTAAGTTTACTCATGTTAAAAGCTTTCTTCTCGCCGTTGAACTTGCAAACATTCGCATAGACACTTCTCTTAACATATTGTTTGTTCAGACTTCAAAAGACACAAGGTGAATCGACAGTTTCCGATACGTGACAACAGGCATCACTCTTTTAAAAATAGTTAGCGCTTGCGCAGAAACGCCGGAAGTGAGCTTTGTGGATGATACTCGACGACGAAAAAGAATAACCGTCGGTAATCTTAGACCCGGGCGCCGCGCGAGACGCGGGCAGCCCGAGTAATTACAGAAAACTACGCAGACGTTGTTTGGGCTCGTCACGCAAGGCTACGAAAGTGATTTGACGAAATGTTCAGTTCAAGAAGACTGATTAACAGGGATACATACATACATTCTCTCTATTTTGAAATGGCTGTTCTCGGCTGGATTTAAGTGATCAAGAGAAATGTTCCGTAATATACCGAATTTTGCACCTCTCAATCCCAAATGTAGAGTAGATATAATGTGAGCCAGATGCAAAAAGATCACTTACCTTAGTGGGTCTTTTGCGTTTTTATTGCGTTTTGAGTCGCTTGTCGCTGACACCCCCGACAATGGTATAAGGGCCTGTTCACATGGAGGTGGGGGAACTCGGGAAGGTGAGGTACTCCGCCTTGGTGGGGTTACCATTCTATCCATACAATCCCTATTTATTTTCTCGATCGCGTTCACATGCGAAGTGGGGTACCTCACCGAGACGGGTTACCGGTCAGCCGGGGCGGGTAACCCGCTTAGCTGGGGTGAGTTTTCTCCATGTGAATGCTGGAGGTGGGGTGGGGTGATGCTCATCCGGGCAATTGTCTCTGAATTTTTTTGTTGATATACGTACTTAGCGACCAAGCGATAGCATTTTAAACCTCACCCCAGTGCCCCGGGGTTGCATATGAACGTTAGCTTTTTTTGACCACGGGTAGGTGGGGTAACTCACCTTCCTGGGGTCCCTCACCGCCATGTGAACAGGCCCTAAGATGAAAACAAGGCATGCAATTAAAACGGCCATCGAAGCTGAATGCCTTCTGAATTTTGTCCATTTTCTCCCACTTCCACGCGTCTTTCGCCAAAAAACTTGCAAGTAGCTTGCTCGTAACGACCTTACGTGACGTCAGGTGTTTCAGCGAAGACCACACTAAAAACACAAGGTAAGTGTTCTTTATTCATCTGACTTACATTTTCTCTATATTTGGGATTAAGAGGTGCAAAATGCGGTATTTTAAGGAACATTTCTCCCGATCACTTGAATCCAGCTGAGAACAGCCGTTTCAAAATATAGAGAAGGTGTGAGATTTTAAAAATAGCGTGCGTGACGTCGCGCAGCTCAGATTGTCTGCCTGGGTTTAAGGTGAGCTCCCACGCATTTTGGCTGTGACTATCAGAGAGGACACGGGAAGTGCGTTCAAATTTAACTTGTTACGAATATGTTGTTTTCGCCGATCGGTACTTGTTTGTTTCAAACCACAGCCGAGCGAGACCTTGCCTTGACTTACCATAAAAGCTCTGTTAAGCCCCCGGGGGCTTATTTAATTTCAGGTCTCATTAACGGGGGGCTAGTTAGAGCGGGGGGTGGTGGGCTTACTTCAAATCTTAAACACCCTGTTTTCGTCTTAAAGCAATTATGAGCAGCAAACAGTATTACATGAAGTTGGGAGTAAAAGGAATAGAAGTGACCGAGTGACTAATTACAAAATCGCATGTCCCAAAAGGGGAGGGGGGCTTATTACAAAAAAACGACTTCCAAACGAGGAGGGGTGGGAGGCTTATTTGAGAGGAGGAAGTTAATAGAGAAGGGGAGCTTAATAGAGCTTTTGCGGTAATTAGTTTCACTCTGGCTGTTCCAGCGGTTTCGATAACTTTGTTTTGGTGGTTCCGTTGGTTTCATTCCGGTGGTTTCGGTGGTTTCGTTCCGAGTGTTCCGGTGGTTTCGTTCTGGTGTTTCGGTGCATCTGGGATTAAGAGATGCAAAATTCGGTATTTTACGGAACATTTCTCCCTATCACTTGAATCGAGCCAAGAGCAGCCAAATCAAAATATAGAGAGAATGTATGAGATCAAAAAAAGCATGCTGGACATCTCACGGTTCGGATTGTCTGGATGTGGGAGCTGCAGGGAAAATGGCAAACTTTTCCTTGCTTTGCATTACTTGTGACATCATTTTACTGTCTGAACTCTTGTAGACAATAGTTACAAGTTCTTTTTTGTTAAAAAAAAAAAAAGAAAGGAAAAAGAAAGGTATGAAAGCATTTTGAAAATTCAATGCTGCTTTTATTTGTTGTGAGCCGCGAGTTTCATTTTTCATTTACAGGAAACAACTTGTATCAGTTTTTTTAATCTGAAATTTCATGCAATTTCAGCGTACACTTACAGTGTATTATTTGAATGAACCTTGATTTGAAACATTAAAAAAAAAATAGCAGTGCTTATTACTTGTTATTGCACACTTGCCGTCAGCTCGTCGCCATGCACAAAGTCACACCATTAAAATCGGCTTTAGGAACGTAAGTCAAAGGACTTTATTGAGGCTGAAGGGAAAAATTGAAACTCCCCGGCCCTGGCATGGACTGTGGGATTTCAAGCCAGCCGTATGAGTTATGGTGCGGTTCACAATGTTTATTAACAGGCAGCAGGTGTAAGAATATCAAAACAAACAGGCTTGAGTTTATACGTACGAAATTAATGTAACTTACAAAATCGCTTAATCGGTGCCTTGCATGTTTTAGTTTTGGAAAAGTTTCCAATGAAATCCATCAACGCCTCCTTATTTTGTATTGATAATTCTCTCGAGATGCGCGTTTGTAATTTTCTTCCCAAATTAAATGGTTATTGTTTAGTTTCACAGCGTGAATGTTTCAGTTATATTATTATAGCTTAACGGCCTAAAAATTGTTCCAAACGGAAATGGAAGCTTTGACTTCTATCACAGAAAAATGTGCTTTCAGTGCTATTCTACGCCGAATATTGAAAGTAAAATCAACATTCACGGTCGCATGCGTTGAGTTGCCTTGAGTTAACTTGAATTTTAATGAATCAAATGGGTTTTCAAAGTATTTTAGAAAAAAGCTAATTTGACATAGAATTTGAGAGAACAATGTAAAGCGTAAACCACTGAGCTATCAACTGAATATACCGCATCTGATGCGTACGTCAGTGTGATCCTCTTGGAACCAAAGCCCCAACATTGCCATGGGTCCAAAGAGTTGAATGGCTATCGCAGTTTTGAGCAAAAAAAATTTGGTTATTGGGCGAATTATGGTATATTCCATGATGTATCTGGGAGAAGCACATATATCGAAATGTCGGGAACCGACAAGCATCAACGTTCCTTCATACCAAGAGCTCATAAACTTTGCGGAATATAACTTTTATATATATATATATATATATATATATATATATATATATATATATATATATATATATATATATATATATATATATATATATATATATATATATATATGAAGACAGTCTGATCAACTGAAGATTTGACTTGGCATATTTATTACTATATAGTTTCGTACCGCACAACCTGTACGGCACTCATCAGATAATAATAATAATAATAATAATAATAATAATAATAATAATAATAATCATTTGGCTATTTATCTGATGAGTGCCGTACAGGTTGTGCGGTACGAAACTATATAGTAATAAATATGCCAAGTCAAATCTTCAGTTGATCAGACTGTCTTCAAATATTAATGCTCTAGTTTTTCTATTGAGCACTCTGACAACAGTTCTGCAAATCAACTTATATATATATATATATATATATATATATATATATATATATATATATATGTACATAGTTTTTAATATATTATTACGATTATTATTTGTCATTTTCTTGCATTTTTAATATTGTATTGCCATTGTATTTTTTTCACTTCAGATGGTCAAATAAAGCGCATTATTATTATTATAGAAGAAGGATTTTGTGCTACGTTTTAAAAGTATAGCTTTGTGGTTAACACTTTCACCGACAAGTTAACGACTCTTAGTTGTACGACAATCACGTGTGCACTGACAGCGAAGGAACACAAAATTCATATTTCACCTTTTTGAACGATCATTGCCGGTGAATGTAGGAACATTAAACATGGTTTCCATGTTTAAGTGACCGAAGTTTTCCTTAATATTCTGGTTCAGGAAAAGGTAACACGGATGTCGAACCCCTGGCGTCAATCTTAGTCAATATCTTTGCTTGGAAGCAAGTCTTTCATGCTGACCAAAATAGAACCCAGCGTTGATTAACTACCTATCGTAGGGAAATGAACTTACTCATCTGCGGCTATTCCAGAAGAGATCAGCAACCAAATATAAACTGCAGAGAACATGGCACTTTGACAATCTATCATCCGGAATCATTAAACCAGTTTATAAATAAAGAGACGCATGGTCTATATGAGTTTATAATTTGTAACGGTTTCCATTGGTTTATTTTTTACAGATTGGTTGAATTATTAAACCACAATTAATACTGGGTTCTGTGTTGTATACGATAAAGCAGTTGTTTTGGTTGTTTTACTTAGCTGGATAAACAATACTGTTTTAGATATAAAACTACGATTAAATTTCCAAGAAACGGCAGTACTTGCAATTATAAGATATTTATACTCAGATTTGCATTATCTGCGTGACTTTCCTGCTTTCCAGACCTTTTGCCATTGAAATACTGCAAACGAATTTTGCCGAATTTTCGCTGTTTGCTCCAGTCAAATTTCTCGGCCTGTTAAAGAAAATGATAAGATGAGATGAAAATTCGCCAACATCTCGCGTTATTTCGCAAGCAAACAAGTTTGAATTTCGGTCGTCCAAACTTTCCTGGACACAGAACGAGTCTTGGATATTTTTTTCCTGGATCCCAAAATATATACAGCGTACGCGTTTATTTCTGGTCACATTATCAATGTGATTGATATATCATCCCGCTTTTCCGAATTAAAAATTGCGAGTCTCAAAACAATGTAAAATTCGGTTTAATTAATAAGGGAGTGTTAACACGACTTCAAAATACATGTCAGTTCATTGCGATAGGCCACTAGAATCACTTCCACTGTACAGTACTTTAAATATAGGGTTAATAAACTAATTTTACTGCCAATTATTTGTTCTTGGCAAATGTTTCAAATTTGAAAGGAATAAAACATATACAAAAAAGGTTTAAAAATTGATTACGAACAGATTGCACATCCCGCCTTGGAGAAATTTGCCGCTATTTTGATTTTTCTTTTCAAACCAATCTGCCGCAAAGTTCAAATTAATAATTACACGCTGCGTGTTTTCGTTACTGGGTGGTAATACTTTGTTTTCGAATTTTCTTCTCTGTTTAAATTTTAGAAGTCAAAATTAGTGAAAGCCTAATTGTTTTGACTCCATATTCATCTTTACTTGTACTGCGCTCTTGATGACTTGAACTGTACGGAGTGGATTGAAAAGTATATTATTCGAGTGTAACTTTAGATGAAATGGCTTAGAGATCTGCATGAGAGACAATTCTGCCATGTTTTCAATTATAGTATAGTATATCATGATGATGAAGATGTCAGACTTTGGATGGCGGATATTGGTGAGGGCGCGCATCCGCAGTTAGTTCAATATCAATCAAAGACTCGAATTGGATAACAAGCAACGTGTGTTGTTCCTTGTGCAAGGAACGCACGAAAAGCTGCTTGCCTCTTCAATATTTAGGACTGTTAAAGTATAATCGATAGCTCTGAGCTAACGATGGACCTGTGTTAAGAATTTATGTCCTTTGCCTTTATATGCAGTCTAGAATGCATGCCGGCACATACCTTGTCTATGGGCGTGGCTGTTCTTCTTTTTTTAGCAGCTGTTGTTTGCAGCTCGATACAATATTGTAATTTAAAATCACTTGAAGAGAGCTTGACATTCGATTTGCTAAAAATCAACAGCTTGCCTACGTGTTTCTCAGCTGCCGAAAACGTAAGCGGGAATAGAAACCATTTCTATTCATTGGCAACAGCTTGCCAAACATATTTTGCCAAGTTTTGCTACAGAGTAAGCCTGCAGACGCGAGTTGTAAAATAACCTCACCAACCTCGCTTTTGAGACAAAAATGTTAAAGTCTAGAATTTGTTATCGCGAACGAGGTTTAGTGGGGCTAATTTTGATTTAAAAGAAGTCATTTTTGCATGGGGTCTATACCCTTAAAAAATATAATCGGCGCAAATGAGATAACACGGAGGTCTCAAGACCGTTTCGCGTTCAGATTCCATCGATTTCCAAAAAAGAAAAACAACCTAATTTTTAATCAAAATTTGAGTCGAACCACCGAATTTTTTTACGTTGAGGGAAGATACTACAGAAAGTAAACGTTGCTCGTAAATTTTGATTTAGAACGTTTTGAATGATAATTTGGCTGTTACATTATCTATATAGTTATTATATATATATATATATATAGTACAGTAAGATGAAATTGAAATTGTCTCCTCGGACCTTACCATAAAAATAAGGCCACACTGTGTATGTGTTGTACAGTAAATATATATATATATATATATTAGCCAACCCTATAAGCGATCAAATGATCGTTTTGAAAGCTTTTGAACAGAGTCGTATATAAATACGAAATCAAAGTATAATTTGCTCCTCAAACCCAACTTATATTGTTATATCGAAAAATAAAATTGAGTGGAAGAACTTTTTGTTGATTTTATGTTCTAAATCATTGTTGAAATCGACTAATTTGCATATGTGGTTTTAACGTGATACGGGATGGAGTGTTTAATAACTGATTTTTCGAGTTCAGTGACTCACTGCCACTTTATTTGTTTATTATTATTTTTTTCATATTGGTCTTGGGAAGGATTTCAACTATCAGGAGCTAAACGTTGGCTCATTTGCATTTGTTTGTTCGTTTTTCCTTCCTCTACTTTGCGTATTAGTTATTTTGTTCTCAATTGTTATGCGGTTTAGCTGAAAGCTGTCTGAGAAGGTGTTTTGTATTCGCCTTATACAGAGGTTTATTTGTCTACAAAACTCTCATCCTGAGACTGAGGGCTAGCACCTATATTGCAGCGGTTTCAATTTTCAATAAATATTCTAAGGAATAAAACATCCTTTCTCGGTTTGAATCAATGACTTTTGCAGTCAGAGATCAAATATAAAATTGTAAATGGTTTGAACCCAGGAGTCATACCACAACTAACGCTCGGGTTGTTGAAATGCGGTCAGTCAATGTTACTACAAAACAGTCCTTGTCAGAAAGTCACCCAGACGATCTGCCTCGCTTAGTTAAGATAAAATATAAGCCGGTAATTACGACAAAGCCTTCTGGACGAAAGAAGAACTTGATAGACTGAATACTGATAAGCGTGAGATATATTATACATGCCCACGACTGTCAGCCATGCAAATAAAAGGAAGGAATTAATGACAGCGTCATAAATACTCATATCCTTTACAAATACTTAGTCATTGGCGCCAACTTTGGACAAGATCAGCAAGACGATCCAAGCGAGGAAAAATGTGGAGAACATGATAACTTGATAGCGCGCCATATGGCTTTTTCGCCCTGCTGAAAATGAGGAGATGTTCACCCTACATGAGCTCCAACGATTTTCATTGGCTTCTTTTTTGCCGCGTTATGAAAATCATATTGGGTAAGTCATGAAGCCACAAGAGTTGAAAGTTTAATTATGAAAAAAAAATGTAATTTCGAAGGAAATAATAAAATTGCTTTTTTCTGGTCTTATGTGGGTGCATTTTCGATTCTTTATATGGCAGCGCTATAACGCACGAAGCTTGATCGTAAAAATGTTGGAGAATAGTCAATTCTAAAGCTGAAAGGCTCAGAAAATTTTGCCATGCAAGCCTTATGGGTCTCATAGTTTAAAATGCACACTTTATTTATTTATTTATTTTATTTTATTTTTTTGCGCAAAGTCGTCGATCTCGTGCTTGCAGAAACAACTTTTTTGTCGAGTTGTTGCGAAAACGTTTGAAATGATTATCAACGATTTTTTTTATACCATGCATTCCAGCAGCGTTTATTCAAAATAAGCTACAAGTAAGAATTCAGTCTAAATTTGTCTTATCTTTTAAGGTGGGCCCACACGAGGGGACATGTTGCAGGAACATGTTGCTGCAACATGAAGCAGGGAAAAAAGTGCGTTAAGTACACACTGAGGGACATGTTGCAGGGATGTGTAGCAGGGACATGTAGCAGGGACCAAATCGTAGAGTTTGCACACTTGTGAAAAAGTTCCCGGGATGTGCTTCAGGGACGTGTTGCAGGGACATATCCTTTCGTGTGCGTTGACACCTTTATCCCTCGTGCAACATGCATTTTGTGCAAAATGTGTCCCTGCAACATGTCGCATGGAGTTCAACTTGCTCTTCTCTTTCGTTCTTAACTTGAACTCTACTTCTCTATGTCGTTCTCCATGTGGAGCTATTGTTTTCTTAACCCCATATCCTCCATTCGTTGTTGAGATTGCACTGAAACTCTATCACTTTCAGTAATGCCATTGAGTCAGCCCCACTTTCTCTCTTGGCTGTTTTTCTTTGAGAGGTTTTCTCATCTTCGCTTGGCCCACCTTTTCTTGAAATTGCACTTTTTGGCAGCATGGAGCCTATCTACCTTATCAAGTAATTGAACAATTTCCTCCATCATGATCTCCACCTCAAACATAGTAAAAAGAAAAACAAAAACTCTGTATAATTTTGTTTATGTCTTGGAGAAAAATTTCAAAATAGACCTATACGGGCGTCATTCTCTCTCGGGTGGTAGTCCGTTACTTTATTGAATTACCGATTTACTTTGGGGAAGGCCGCTACTTTTGAGACTCTACGGTATTAGAAAGGAAGTTAGCGAGGTTGCA
Source organism: Pachyseris speciosa (assembly GCA_016490735.1). NCBI lineage: Eukaryota > Metazoa > Cnidaria > Anthozoa > Scleractinia > Pachyseridae > Pachyseris > Pachyseris speciosa. The sequence goes on from JAEMWC010000008.1 coordinate 1,026,339, forward strand.
AGGAGAAATCCGAAATGGCGGATCTAAGATGGCGACTCCACAGTTCTTTCTACGTGCATGTACCAACCACAACAGTGAAGGAAAAGAAAATGTTGGGCGATTATAGAACCTGTAAACGTAAGAATGCTAGCATACGTTAATCCAAAAGCCAGGCGAGGTTCTGAAAGGACACTTTAAATCCTCAAATGATTGCTCTGGTTATGCAAGTTCCCCTGTAGGTTTTCTAAGTTCGGTCACAAGGTAAACTGAAACTACAACATAATCCGAAAAGTAACAAACAGAAAAGAAAGAAAGAAGAAAAAAAAGTGCACCCCGGGAATTGTTCAGGACATTTATTTCTCTTTTGTCTTAAAAATTAGTCAAATATGTCAATTAACGTTGGGGCGTTTATTCAATTAAACAATATAAAATGGTTGCATAACAAGTCAGAAATTGTGACATGCTCAGCGTTAGTAAGTGGCCTTAGTCGGACACGTTCAAACAAAGAATGGACGAGAACGTAACACAAAGATGTCATTGTACGTTATTCAAGGTTCCATGAGAATTAGTATCTATAACGTAGGTAATATCCAATGTTAAACATGAAAAAACTAAATGGGAAGAGGATTCGTGCAATCCTGTCAAAGATATCGACTTCACTCTTGGACCTGAGTGACAGACAGAGGCTGGGAATCCATTGGAAAAAGGTTGATCTTGGTGGGCTGATCGTGTAAGGACTGTGCTGAATGGCTGGGCCAGGTACGCTCTGAAACAGAAGATTATTCTTTGACATTGGTCTCTGCTGACAAAATGCAACAAACGGTAACTAGCTAGCCAGCTATCCAACCATCTAACGAGTACTGTAAGTAATCAATTAACAAAGCAACCAAAAGACCAACAAACCGACTGACTGACTGACTGACTGACTGACTGACTGATTAACTGACTTGACTAACTGACTTACTGACTAACTGACTTGACTGACTGACTGACCGACTGACTGACAGACTGACTAACTGAATTGACTGACTGACAGACTGATTGACTAACTGACTAACTGACTGCTGACTGACTAACTGACTTGACTGACTGACTGACTGATTGACTGATTGACTGATTGACTAACTGACTGACATCACTGACTGACTGGCTGCGTGGTTGGCTGACTGACTGAGTGACTTGGCTGATTGACTGACTGACTGTCTGACTGACTTGACTAACTGAATGGCAGACTGACTGATTGACCAGACTGACTGACTGTCTGACCGATGGACGCACTGACTACCTACCTGTCTACCAACCTACCTTCCTATCTACCTAACGCAACTACCAACCCACCTACCCATTTACCTCCCTACCTTTTTTACCAACCTAACAAGTAGCTTTACTAAATAGTATAAGAAGCATAGTTAAAGTAGGGGAATCAATTCTTTCATTCCCAAAGCTGGCTTGCATTCGCACATATCGGACCCTTACCTGTCTGGAATAAGAGTTTCGCAAAACAGATTTGTAAGGTAGACTTTGGGATGATGGTGTCCTCGGTGGCAAGCCATGTGACGACTGTGGTCTTGGAGGCAGACTGTACGATGATTGTGATCGGTGTTCGATCACAGAGTTTCTTGCGGCGTTTAAATTTCTTATGTCCATTTCTGCTATTGAGTAATCTTTTGACGGTAAATGCTTTTTTGCAGCTTTCTCTTTTTTCCTCTCGCTGTGCATAAGAACTGCTACATATTCAAGAAGTACTCCGAAGACAAAGATGAACGACACGATTAAGTAAGAGTCGATGGCCTTGATATACGAAACCTAGCAATAAAAAAGAAACAAATAAATAAAAGTGCCTATGAATATGATGTTTTTGGCAATCCTTTATGTGAACTACTCTGTATACAAAATAATTCCTTATTTTTCCACCATATTATTAATATAATCTTCATACCACAAACATTCATGCAAACAAACGCCTCCCAAATTTTGCATTGCTTCCTAAAATGTACCTGTAAACCGTTTTAGTACGAAATCTCGTTGTGGCCAATTCGGAAACATATTTTTTAGTGACGTTTCCTATTCCTGTATTCGTACACGTGTACTTTATATGTGCAACGAGCTTCTAATGAATGGCAAATGAAATAAATGAAGAAAGGTACTCTTGAGGAGAAATTTAAGAAAATGTATATTCATTCACCTTGGGGACAGAATTTCTAAGCGAACCCATGAGTGTGACAATAGTGAGAACTGTGGTTATTCCAAGAGCTACTCTTGCAGGGACGGCGTCTTTAGATATCCAGAACGACAACCAAGAAAGAACCACAATTAGAAAGGTTGGGGAGTAGATTTGGATAAACGAGTACGCCAGTCGTCTTCGGAAAACAAACTTGGCGACAAGATGGGTGTAATTACCTGCAATTAAAAACGTTCAATCGTTACCAATAGTCAGTCGAATATATTATTCAGTTTATAAGAATACCATACATTGATTTTTGTTTCTTGTCAGTAATGTGAAAACTGAGAAATTGATTATGCATATTTTGAAGTAGCCTGCTACGTAGTCGTCTGTAGGTGAGTCGCATGTGGAGAGGAGGTGAAATACGACTCTCCTGAAAACCACTGCACGGTAGGTTACTTTTGAAGTGTATAACATCATCCACGTGCACTCTTAGAATGTAAATAAACCCTGATAAATTGTAACTCCTTAATAAGCAGTATGAAGTCAATAAGGATGACAGTTATCAATTAATCTTAGGTATAATGTTTCGGCGTTTCACATTTATATACAATATGGTAACTACCAGGAAGGGGCCAAAAATTAAAGCAGATCACCATTATTTGAACAGAAAGCGACGCATACTTACATGAAGCCCATGGCTAAATCACACATACCTTATCGGTCATTGATAGACAGCTAGTTTGTCTTTGTTAACAATGTTTGGACAGCACTGTCAGAAGTGTAGGTTCTAACAAGAGCTTATTTAACATTTAGCCCCACTATTTACTTCAGAAAAGAAACCCAGAGTCTCTCTTATTACTAATCCTTACGTCTCTGACCCCGAGGCTTTTAAGAGTTGTGAGTGGTCACGGTAAAACGCTTTTTGATAAAAGGCACAGAATGTTCATTCCGTTAATGAAGAATTAATTTTAAAATACCTTGATAGACGGTGCTAGAGAGTAGTTATAAGAGAGAGTGCGCTGCATCCAAAGAGTTACCTTTGAGGGAATGGATTGCCTATTTTAGCGTCAGACATTTAAAATGACGACCAGAGTTTCAGTAGCAATTCAGTCATACAATATTCGATTAAGTCCTTCCTCTTATACAGTACCCTTAGAATTCAATTTTAATCAGCAAATAAAAATTATTTAACTAGAGTTTTTCAGTCTTCAAAACTGTAATACTACCTATGACATATTCCACTAGTTTCCTCTCACTTTGGGCATCAGCAAGCTCAAACTCTGACATCTCATCATCCAAGATGATGACAGCTTTCTCGTCGTCCCAATGATAATCCATGTCAGTTATGTCATACGAGTCTTTAATTGAAAGGTAATATAATGAATAATTATAGTTTGAGGGTCTAAAGAGCTATCGGCTCACACAAGGGCAGTTCTTAAGTCTTCAGGATTCATGCAGGACTTGGCTTAACAGATCTACTACTAATTCTAGTTCCATCAGCCGACTCCGGCAAGTCGTATAAAATAAAACACCAAAACATCAACAGAAAGTGCTTCCAAATCGAATGTAAAAATAAAAACTCAAAATAAACGCACTTGCAATTACTTTTATCGATTATAGCAAACGATATAGTTAGAGATTGACGCAACTGCACTTAACCGGTGCCAAGAGGGGGAGACTACGTTTGAGTATTTCACGATTGGTTATCAGGTTCTTCTCATTGATTAAGAAATGGACGGAATTACTAATTTCACTAACGTGAAAACAATAACTTAACGAATGGTGATGATTTCGAAGAAATGGCTGGCATCCCTTTGCGACAATTAAGACAAAACTGTCGTCTTCATATTATGTTTTATAATACTTACAGCTCAAAATTTCCAGCACACAGGTTTGGGTATCAAGCGGGTAGTCCCTTAAATCCATTCTGCAGGACGCAGAAACTGTTAACCTTTTGTAAAGAAAACATAACCACTAAATTGAACACAAGTGAGTTCCATTTATCTACTAATTAAGGGCTTGTTATGGACAATTATGTTGTCTTTATTAGAGAAAAAGAGCAATTGTGTTTTTATCCCGAAAACCTGCGTGCGTCTGCTGAAACGGAACTCAAAGCTCTGCGTGACGTCGTACTTGTTTGCTGACGAGATTGATGGCAGAAAGTGACAACTGCTAATGTGGGATAAATTGGCCACAATAGTGACGCTTTTATTTCACCCGACGTCAAGAACATTGATATAATAAACAAAAGGCAATCTCTTACGCAAAGGTGGGGTTAAATATCGGCAAAGAGCCGAAGAAGTAAAGGCAATAAAGCCTGCAAAAAAGGCCGGAGCATGGGGAGGGGGCGGGGAAACTTCTTTTACAGTACCGGAAATCTGTATGGGGGAATGGGAATGAAGGCGAGAAGGACCACGCGATGAACTGATCTCTTCTATAACCACGTTGTTATTCAATGTGATCTCTTTTGATTGGCTTAAGTCCTATGATTGACAACACTCCTTGCCCCATGCGGCGGCAAGCCTAAATACCTAGCTAAGGCGGGCCTCACATTATGCTTAGGTCATAATGTTGGCCTTTTTCATTGTTGGAAGGAAACTGTGTAATTTGCTTATTGTGATTCGTCTAAGGTATTATGTTTTATCATATAATTGCAGTGCGGATTAAAGAATGAAGATGTAAGTAGTGTTCATAACTGCGATGATCATTCACATCTTCATATTTTTTTTGACATAGTTTTTTTTGATGTTCGTTTGCCATGATAAATGAGACAGGAGAACTTTGCTAACCGTTTCACATTACATAAATACAGACCCGAGTCAGTAGGAAAAAACTCACCCACACCCTACAGACGTTCACAGAAGAAACAAAAAACAGAAAACACTTGAAATGACCTTTGTTCTTATAGAACAATCAACTCAGGGGGCAATGCCAAACAAGTATGATGGACCGAGAAATCAGCACTTACCTCTCACTTAGTTCTACATCTCCATCTGGGTCAATAACAATTCGACTATTGGCTGCGGGAACATAATGGAACTTTGCCGTTTTAACATTCAAGAAGAACGTGTCAGGAAGCCAGAAGTTACCCTTTTCGCTTCCAGATAGTAGGATCGGCTTTGTGAGCTCGTGTGTAAGCCTTGGGTCGTTCCAAGCTTGCTTGAAAAATATATCTAGGCTATATTCCTAAATGGAAAATACAATGACACGAGACTCTTAGTAAGTGTTAATAACCAAAATAATAGCTGTTCGGGAGTTTTGATAAAACTCTGCTTACATCAAGTCACTTTCTGTCCCGTTCTTAATGCGATATTTTAGCTAAAATCATTTACGAGAAATCCTCAATATTTGCACGGTTTGAAGCGATTATATAATTACTTCGTTGGTCGGAGAAGCTCTGCTGACGGTATGATCTGGACGAAGCCTGATTATCATTTAACTTTACTGCAATAACTATACCGGTATAAAGGCTAAAATAGAGATACAAGCAAATCTAACTGCATATCTCACGTAAGAAATAGTATAGAGAGAAACATAAAACAAGGATTTGTACGATTAGAAGACTCAAGAAATTGGATATAACAGACAAATAAAAATGTAGAAAGTTATACTTACATACTAACTTCTAAAAAAAGTAATTTAGTTCCCATGAGAAGTAGACACTGAGGCTTGGACATTACAGTAGGTGATGCATGTTTTAATCATTAAGACAAGCCATATAGGATGAACTGTTTACGCACCATGTTTATTTCCCTTATCGCTCCAAATGAAACAATCGTCATGTACACTGAAATGTTCAAAGGTGGACCTACACCAAAGATATTAATTAAATTCTTTGAGGTTCTGATTTGGGGAAAAATGAATTTATAACTGCAATATAAAAGGAGTCAATCAGACCAAAGTATTGATTGACTGACTCAAAGGACCATGCCTGAGAATTCGTGAATGATTAAATGCCTATCTACAGGTATCGCGCCTACTAATTCGCCAGCACTAATGCTGGAATAATTTGCCTATATTGTTTCTTGGAATGCCAAAAAGAGCGTCAAAACCACAACAACAACAACAACAACAACAAAAATGACGAAGGTGCGTAATGTAGCCAGGTATATCTCGTGTGCTGGTCACGATGCACCCTTCATAAAGTGAATGCGGAAAGTACAAAAAGTATACTGTTTTGAGTGCTGTGGATTCTGAGACTCATAGCCAAAATTCTTGATCTCTGCAGGTCATGCCATGTCATGTCGACCTTCCTCTGTGTTCTTATGTCTATGTGACCAGTCTGTCTGTCTGTCTGTCTTTATGCTGTATGTCTGGGTAATATCTTTTAAAAAATATTTATATATATCCACCTTCATGATAAGGTCTTATCCGCTTGTCGTACTTATCAGGCGAAGAAAGTGAGTTGAGAACTTTGGTGGTGTTGCGGTACCTTAAAAAAAAGACAATGACAAAAACAAGCAAAGAAAACAACAACGATACTGGACCACATAACATCTAGGTAAAAATTAGTCTCCTCACTGCGTAGTAGTAATCCTAATCTACGGGTCATACCTTATTTTGATGTCTTCCATTGCTTTTGTTGTTACGAAAAATGTGATAAAGATCACAGCCGTTGACTTCAGCATAGCTTTCAAATATCCCTCAGTATAGCTGCTTCCTGCATTGAAGAAACATTTCAATATACTGTATAGGCAATGTAGTTAAAATCCCTCGAAGCTACTATTAAGGTTTTTAAAAGTGCCTCCTGGAATCCTATCAGTCTGACTGATTAAGCGGGACACAAACAGTATACTATTCAATTCGTATGGGATTTAAAGACCTCTTCAAGGGATTTGAAAGCCCCAGTCTATCGCCTCACTGGAAAATTGGTTCAAACCACACGACTCAAATTGGCTTGCAAAATAAAACAAAATTAGTGGTGTCTAATTCAAAATTTCAAAGCCGGGTACGTAGTAGATTCAATTACCCCACGACGAATAATAATAATAATAATAATAATAATAATAATAATAATAATAGTAATAGTAATAATAATAATAATAATAATAATAATAATAATAATAATTGCCTTAGCGACAGACGTTTCAGCGGCAATGATTAGGGGAAAAACGAAGTGAGATCGTCGGCCTCTATATTTTAAGTTTCTACAACCTCTTGCCAGTACTATTAAGGAACCTTCCAAACAGTTATTCAAATTATTCAATTTCTTAATTTAGAATACATTTTCGAAATTTTCGGTTTGCTAGTTGTTCTTGTTTATTATTGCTGGACTATAAAGCGAACGCTTGTTCGTCCGGTTGTGAGGCCGTATTTTAATCCACTGTTTGGTCTATGTACACAAATCATTCAAACGAACGTAACATTCACAAGTCTTTATTCAGGAATCTTTGAGGTCTCAATCTGAAAAGTTTCAGCCGCTTAAGCGTACGTAAAGAGGAGCCTTTTGGAGTTCAGATGGTCTCACCAAAAGGGTGGAATTATTATCACCAAAGTGGGCAACATCAGTGGGAATTGCGTTTTAAATGTTAACTAAAAGCAAGGAGCTGGACTGAGTTTTGGTTTACGTGTTCTTATAGCCTACTAGTAGGCTAACTGCTATATTTTTGTTGTAAGCGCTGAAGTTGAGAATTCTACCACTGTCAAAGCCTGAGGAATTAGAGCATTGCAGCCGTTTTTTTTTTTTTTTTTTTTTTTTTTGTAGAATGCCAATTATGGTTATCACCTAAGCTCTCAGCAGCAAGCATAATTATCAAACTGGGGTCACGTTGATCGAAAAAACAAATAATAGCTTTAGCTCATTTTGTCTCCCGTCAGCCAAAAACTTTTAATAGGGTTGTCCCTTGGTGACAAATGAATTTTTTAAAGCATTATATAATTACGAATAATGGAACACGGGAGCAGAAAAGGGTCTTTAACTCTTGTGTTTTCCTCTTTGGGTTAGCCGGGGTTACGGAATGATAGTTCTCTAGCAGTCAAAGAAAAGATTTCTTGCTGGTCTATAAATGCTGGTCTATATTTTTGAATTTATCAACTTTGGTCTAATGTCTTTGTCAAGAACATAGTAACTGTACTTGTGATAATTTGAAGTAAGATCTGACGTTTACCCCGCAATTTACTTATACTTAATAGGTTCTACAGTGGTATGGCACTGCGGTAGTGTGAGGGAAATCGACCGAAACGCTTGTTATAATTAAAGCCCCCAAATGTCTCCTTCCAAGTGAGCCGCTCGAAGGACTCAGATCAACGATTTTTCACCCTAACTGACAAGGACCTAGCTGGTTATAGACACTCGCCCTGAGAAGTAGCTTCTTTCATATCTCTAACACGGAACTCGTATGACCTTAATGTCTGCTGTAGAATGGAAAAGGTTTTGAAATTGCGATTTGCTTCTGCGCGGTTCCGGTCATCGTATCGTTCGCTGAACGTTCATTCCGATCAAAATCGTAGTATAAATGACTGCAGTGAATATATAATTTTAGTTATTACCTATGTTTGATTTGTGAGGCAACGGTGCTGCTCAAGACCTCAGAATTCGAAATGGCACCGCTACTTAAACTACAAAGTTTAGAAATTATAAACCAAAGGCTTTGATGCCAGATCCAGCCATCGTGCTCAGATAAAAACAACAACAACCGCAATTAACGGCTACTGACGACAACGATAATAAATATGTCTTTTCCTTCCTTGACCCTAATCTCAGTGCAGCTGCGCGGTCGTCCGATTTTGTTATCACTCGTATGATTACAGACCGAATTGGACTCCACTCAGTCCTATTACCAGTACTTATTATCATTATTATTATTATTATTATTATTATTATTATTATTATTATTGGACAACTTACAAGGGAAATTAAAAGCTCCGGGAACGAAGCTGTTTTCTTGAAGTAAACTTCGAAAAGGGTTGTAGGAAAGGAAAGTGAGAAACGTCAGTACCGTATCGCGATCGATACTGGGGTTTCCGAAAACAGAGGTCCATATTTTTCATTTTATTATCTTCATGGAATAAAACAAGAATCCGTACACAAGTAAACGGTTTTTGAGCTGATATCAGTGATTTAATTGTTTAAAAAACTAGATACATAGGCACCCAACGAGGGTAGTTCGATTTAGGCTTTCAGCGTCTATTAAAGAGTTCGCTAGGATTTTCGTAACTAAAACGTGGCCTTAAAGATTCGCAATGGGCAAATTATAGCCCCTGTGTTTTTGGCAGTTAAAAACGTCAGCTAACATTTTCGGAAAGAAAACAGTTCCCTGGAAAGTTTGTGGAAAGTTAATCTCAGCTAGCATTTTCTCAAAGGGAGATTTTGTTCCCTAACATTTTCGGGCAATTAAAATTTCATCTAAGGAATCCGAACGGACGAAATTCTTCTAGCTAACGAAAACATCACTTTAAACAGACTTCAAACACCATAAGGTACTTAAAAATGCCTTTCTACAGCTTTTGGTTGATTTGGCTCGCAGGGTGCCCCTGTAAATAAAGGAAAGACGCTTTGAAAGAGCAAACAAATTCAGGAAAAAAATAAACAAGGCAGTGGTGAGTAATTTATCTGATATGATTCCCCATAACGTGAAACTCAAATTCTTTAATGGTCCTGTGAGGTACAAAATATTTAGTTGGGCTTAATTAAATTACACTTTTGTTCAGCCTTATTTCGAAATTTACTTTTATTATCACGTGCAGGTATCCTGAAGTTTAGAATTTCGTTTGTCGCCCGTATTCAGTTTATTTGACTCAAAGTCCGCGTGGCGGGAATTGCTGATCTTGCGTTGAATATTGATTGTAAGAGGTTTTGTTCACATTACTTGTGTGCTCTCGTCCTAATTTTACTGTCCTCAATCTGAGTATAGAGGACAGATGTGAGAACTAACAACATGTATCAATCTACCCCTTAATTACAGTATTACGACCACCAATTTTATAACATATATCAAGGACGGAAAGTTGATCAGTGTAAGGTTTTCAATTAAAAAAAAAAAATTCTCTAAGCATTTTATTTATATCGTGTTTTGGTCACGTACACTAAGCACATGCACTGTTCTCTTGATCTTACTGAAACAGAATATAAACAGTCAAAAACCCAAACCCAAAATTCGGTTAACGTAGAAACCGCCCTACTCCGAAAGAGAAAAAAAATCCGCAACTTAAGCGCTTGAATGGAAAACACAAATTTAGAGAGTTGTGCTATCAGCTAACTTCGGAATGATTTCATGATCGCCGTTATTTAAAAACCTCCCTTAGCATTCTTTAGTTTGCTTGTTGTATTCGGTGAAAGAAGGAAACAGATTCAGTTTAATTATTTCTCCTGCAACTCGAGACTTAATTTGCGTCCTCAAGGGAGCCGTTTGAGTTTGTATATCTCCCATGTATAAAGAGCATATTTTCCATAAATTCATTTGAAACAATGTTTCGTGCTCTACAAGTGAATTTTGAAATGCTCGAATCAATAAAGATGTAAGCAATTTAGCAATTTTAAAACTCTCTTCACTTGAACAAAATAAAATTTTGCAAATTCTTCGATAAGCCGTACTTACCGCCTGTTGTTAGATACAGCAGTATTCACCGTTTACCAAGGGCACTGATTTTAACGATTATCTTTATATTACATATTGTCCTATTTGGATAACATGAACAAAGCGAAGAAGAAATTAAATTTTTATGCGCAATGCGCAATGCGCGATGCCCATCAAGAATGTTTTCTTCTTTGCGGCAGCCCACAGAACATAGTTATTGAAATGATTGGTGAAAAGAAAAACGCATTTTTAATTTATATAATAATCAAAGCGAATTTTTATGGAAGAATACAATTGATCTCATCACCGAGATTTGCAAGTGATGATTACTTATACATAATAGTTGAAATAGTGTAATAATACGTTTTCGCGTAATGCAAAGTACAATACTTCGAGAAATGTGACATGGCGTTTACCTCCGACGTGATGCTAAGGTCACGCGTGGTTACCGTGTGAACAGTGATTTGGCAGAATTGTTATCAGAGGGAATCGAGATTAAAATTTATTAGAAAATAATAATGATAAAAAAGAATAAAGAAAATTAAGAAACCTGTTACTTACATGTATAATGGCAATTTTATTTCTCCAGATTAACTTTTCTGGATACGAAACACTTATTTTCAGTGAGTAAGTCCATTATTTACCCGGAATGTAATCAAAGTTAATATTGAAAATCGGCCCAAAATGAACGAATAAATGTGAAAAGATAAATATACAACACAATCTGTCAGTTGCAGAGATTCATTTGTGGCTGTTACACTGTATAGAAAGGACATTACTAAACCACGAAACAGCGAAACGAAACACGAAACAGCGAAACAGCTATTTTTTCCTACTTTTTTTCTCAAACGCCGAAACAGCTATTTTTTACCACTTTGATGGTGAATAAAATAGACAGGCCAAACACGACTCCCATTGGTCTTACTCTAACATTCGAGGATCTCTTTTTCTCCCAGCCAGCAGTTCGTCTTTAAACGAGCGTTCGTACACCAAAAAGTCTGCTATGCAGGCTAATGTTAAACGGAAAAGGGTTAATGAAAACGCACCATGCAGTCTGGCTAATGGAGTTCACACTGCTGGCTGGGAGAAAAAGAGATCCTCGAATGTTAGAGTAAGATATACTCGTAAGAGCCAAACTGTGAAGGTCAACGATAACACCAAAGGACCAATGGGAGTCGTGTTTGGCCTGATTTTTTTGCTTTTACCTTTACCAGCATTTTAGGGCTCAAATTTGAGGTAGACAAACCTTCTATGCAATGAACCAGAATAAAGCCAATTGTTAAATTGTTCTTTCATAACATTTCAAAGATTGATGGTCGGAATAGGCAGAAAACACCCGTTTTTGGCAAAGTGAAACTTTATACTGCTACTAAGACGGAATTCGCGTCTTTCCTATCTAAATCATTTTAAAATATAAAAAAGTAGTCTGTCTTGGAGAAACAAAGTTCAAGGTGCAATAAAAACAGCAAAACACCACTACTATCAGAAAAAGGTTGCTGAGATCGATCATGTGAATCCCGCGAAATGGTGGAGGGAAATAAAGAAGCTAGCTGGCCAGGAGCAGGAGCAGGAGTGGTACCATCAGTTCCTTGATCGATAAAGACACAGATATCAAGCGTTTAGCAAATAAGATCAATAGCTATTTTGTTGGATTGACTGACCATTTCCCACCCCTGTGCCAAGGAGTGCCCCCGCTATCTGCTCCTGATGAATTATTAATTTCAGAGTATGAGGCATACAAGTCCTTGTCCTCACTTCAGACATCGAAAGCAGTCGGCCCTGACAACATACCTAATCGGCTCCTGAAAGATTTTGCCTTGGAGTTAGCCCCCTCGTTTGTGACATTTACACCCAGTCTCTCAGGAAGGGTACATACCAGCCCTTCTGAAATCGTCTATTGTTACACCTATCCCTAAGGTGTCTCCACCCGGACTTATTGAACAAGATCTAAGACCTATATCTCTTACCTGTACCGTGGCAAAAGTTATGGAGGGCTTTACCTGTTCCAGACTCCTACCCCAGTTGGAAGGTAAGATCGACCCTTGTCAGTTCTCCCGTAAGGGGCATTCTACGACAGATGCCATTATATATATATGCTTCAAGCGATCTACGAGGCAGTTGATAGTGGTGAGGCGTCGGCTCTGATTTTCTTCGCAGATTTCTCTAAGGGGTTTGATTTGATGGATCATTCATTATTGATGCAAGAACTTGCAGTTCTTGAAGTTCATCCAGTCCTCTTATCTTGGATTGCGGCATTCTTGACATACCGCAAGCAAGCCGTTAGAATCGGAAGAACTCTGTCAGATTGGTTAACACTAAAAGGAGGAGTGCCCCAAGGAACTAAATTGGGTGTGATCCTCTTTACGGTGATGACAAACAAACTGTTGTTTGGCGGCTGCGCATCAAATACGTCGATGATACCAGTGCTCTCGAAATAATTCCAAGGAACTCCCCTAGCTTACTTCATGTTGTGGCCTCAGACATTCACAATTTCGCCATTGCTCATAATATGAGACTCAACCCAACCAAGTGTAAAAGAAATGCATATTAATTTCTTACGCAACTCTAATTGTCTCATTAACCGATAATAATTGGCGGCAATGTCATCGAGCGTGTCAATACCTATAAGATCTTAGGAGTTATAATGGACAATGACCTGAAGTGGAACTGTCACGTTGATTACATTATTAAGAAAGCTTGTAAGAAGTTATACTCACTTAGAGTTTTGCACAGAGCCAGGGTGAGCCAACCCAACATCTTGAGGATATACCTTAGCACAATTCGGCCAGTTTTAGAGTATGCTTTACCAGTCTGGCAGGACATCCCTGCTTACCTGTCCGAACCCATAGAGAGAGTGCAAAAAAGGGCGCTTAACATATTCTACCCCGAGGCAGAGTCATATGCTCATGCCTTACAGTTAGGCAAACTAGATAGGTTAGATGATAGAAGAGTACACTTGTGCTACAAATATATGGCGAAAATGAAGTCCCCCAGCCACCC
>JAEMWC010000008.1:1042500-1047500 GCA_016490735.1 Pachyseris speciosa
TGAATGGATGACGGGCAACAAGCTCAAATTGAACAATGATAAGACAGAGCTGCCGATACTTCATGCACATCACAGACCGTCTCCATCTCTGGATTCTGTGTATGCTGGCACTGAACTAATTAAAGCCTCTGAATCTGTTAGAAACATTGGAGTCTGGTTCGACAAGACGCTACTGATGAAGAAACATGTTAACTCCGTCTGCATGACTGCCTTTTATCAACTTCGACATTTAGCTACCATAAGGAGATTTCTATATTATCAACACTTTGAAGTACTTATACATGATTACTACTTGATTATTGTAATTCGCTACTATCCGGACTGCCACAAAACCTCGTTCAAAAACTTCAATATGTACAGAACTCTGCTGCCCGTTTACTATCATTCACTCAGAAGACTGAACATATTACTCCGATACTTAAAGAACTCCACTGGTTGCCTGTTGCTATCAGAATTGAATTTAAGATCCTAGTACTAGTTTTTAAGGCATACCACGGCATTGCGCCACTCTATATATCTGACATGATCACTAAATATGAACCGACCAGGTCTTTACGCTCTTCCTCCAAAAGACTCCTCGTTGTCCCGCGGTGCAACCTTAAGACATATGGAAGAAGACCTTTTTCTGTGAATGGTCCTATGTTATGGAACAGCCTTCCTAACAGTATTAGAGAAACTGAATCTTAAGCACCTTTAAGAAGCAGATCAAAACATTTCTTTTTAAACGTTCTTTTTAAGAAGCATTTTAACTCTTTATTCTTGTTGAATTATTTTTCTTGTAAATATTTATCTTGATTAGTTATTCATATTATAGTCTTTTGTATATTTTAGGTATTACTATTATCTATTATTTTCATGTATTATTATCATATATTTTATACGTATTATCATTGTAAAGCGTTATTGGTTTCTTAGTAGAAATAACGCTATATAAATAAAGATTATTATTATTATTATTATTATTATTATTATTATTATTTCAGAAGACACTAAATGTATTCCCCTTGCTGCTCAAACATGCAGGTGTAAAGCCGTGTACCTTAAATGCCCGATTACAGTGCAATTCCACCCCCTCCCCCAATTAGTATGCCTGTGATTCTGGTGAACAAATGTAGTGAAAAGAAGTCTGCGATTGTACGCATGTCCAGAACGTTTCAGCCCTGTAAATTCAAACTGGGTCAGGTGACAAACTTAAGGAGGCTGAAAATTACCATAATTATAATAATAATAATTTGTTTTCTACACATAAATCAATTACCGAAACTATGTTTGATGATTGTATGGATGCATGGACCATGTGTATCACATTGTCATTACCAGTAGGTTCAGTGCACAGGTTTCTGTTATGCAAGGAGCGTGTAAATTATAGGCAAGACAATTTATCTTGAATTTCTTTTCTTCAGTTTTGTTTTCTTAATTATTGCTATGTATTAAAAAGCAAACAATGACAACAACAAAAAATCTTTGTTGAAAATGTAGAGTCCAGACTTTCTCAGGCTCTTTATCAGCAGCTGGGCTGGTTTGTCCAATCATCAGGCAATCAAAAAATTTTAAAAATCCCATTTCCAGTGCATTACTGCATATAGGTCCTTGTATGTACATCATTACATTACTTATGTATGTCAGTATATGCCACATTTCACTTACAGAAGTCTGAACAACAAGAAAACTACGGAAGTAATCTTTTGTTTCCGATTGTGCTGATCAAGCTGTACTATTATTCACATAAAGACGAAACTACGTATTGCTCAAAATGGCACCAATGAAATACTTCATGGCAATTATTTTATCATGACTGACAATGGTATAGAGACCATTCACTTATTTTTACATTACAGTATTTTGTAGTTCCAGAAAATATTCATACCTCCCCATGGAATGGATATATATAAGTCCTGAGACCTCTGTCCACCCGTCTGCGCATTCCAAAAAAATAATACCGGTAATTTGTGGTCTTTGAGACTCCTTCATCCCCAGGAATGTCCAATCTCCTTTGTGGAGGGAGTATGGAGATTTTCTGGAACCACATACTATCTGTGTGTGTGTTACTAGCCTTTTACTGCTTGTATAATTTAAACACTCCTCAAAACAGCTCCATTTGCAATAAACACATGTTTACTTTATAATCATATGTTTATGTTTTATTGGGTTTTGCAACAATTCACAACAGTAATTCAGCGCAGCAAATGAAGGATTCAGAGACACTGCCCTTTCCAGAGAATTGGTGGGTAGTGCCAACGAATTCCCCAAACTGGTTTCTGGGGAACTGGAGTGTCTTGCTGTGGAACAAGTTATATCAAGTTCAAAAGACTTTTTGAAATATAACAATAAATACAGTAAGAACCCGTGTATAAGAACCTGGGTTTTAAGAAACTGTTAGAATAAAATTTTCATTTTAAGCCCCCTCCACATAAGAACCTATTAAGGCTTAAATTTTTTAAGTTAGGTTCTTATCTTTTAAGTTAGGTTCTTATCAGTGGAGTTGTGCTGTATTTGTCCCAAGATTTTCTTGGTATCAACTTTGAAATGGCATTTCAGAAAACTGACTATGAGTTTGTTTAAGCATATGTTTTGTTAAGGACATACCTGCACTGTACTGCCTTTAGGAATTATGGTATAAATGATTTATATTGTATTTTGAGATGACATTTATAATATATTTAAATGAAATTCATATGAAATATAAGGACCGATTTTAAGAACCTTGGTAGCCTAAATTTGTTTGAAGTACCATTTATATAAGAACTTGTTTAGGCTAAATTAAAAAATCCAGGTTCTTACAAGTGGGTTTTTACTGTATTACTGGCTAGGCCCCCGTAATGGGATTACAAAAACTGTTTATTTATTTTTTATTTTCAAATCCAACAGTAGTGTATCAATAATAATATAACGTTCAACGAGATAATTAGCCAAAGGCATTTCAAGTAATAAGAAGTTCACATACTGTAGGTGAACTAGTACAATGCAATACAGTGTATTTGAAACAAAAACTGAGAAACTTCCAGTGTTTTTGTCCTGGCAATAACATCCTACATAACTCTAGAAATAATGAAATGGAAAGTAGGCACTGCGTCAGGGAAACAATGAATATTTAGAAGAGGTGAAGAAATAATAAAAGCATTTGTACAGACTGGTCTTTCCATTTGGAAAGTGTTACAACAGCGCTAGTTCCTCTCGGTGTTGAAACGAACATTTAGTGTCACTTGCCTGTGAACGGGAATACACGAGCTTTCATCAAAACATACTTACACCAATAAAATTTCCTTAAATGCGTCTTTTCGTCCAGAATAAGGAAGCCGAGTGATAATACAAACTGATCAGCACTTATTTGCGTACATGGAATCGGGCTATAAATGGCGGACGAATCTTGCGAACGAGCTCGTTTTCATCAATATTACATCAATGATGCAGGGCCTCAGCAAATTCGCTATTTGAATTATTTGCGAACCCAGAAGCTTGTTTCCTGTCGTTCCATACCTTAAATGTTGAGGAGGAAAGCCAAACAATATGTCGGCCCTCTGGCCCCGGCGGGTGACCTCTTTTCAACGGCTTCATTCAGAACTTCACACGATAATAACACAGAAATAGCTGTACAAATCCACAAATTAAATGTTAAAAAAGCTATTTACAAATATTACAACTAACGAAAGCCGGTAGTACGGCTGATGGAGCAAGATGGAAATTCACCTATCGCAGAATCGTATTTTCTGTAATACAGAAAATGGCGCAGATGAAAGCGCTCACCCGCAATGGCTCATGGTTGAGCGTGGTCCTTTAACTTGAGCCCGTGATGTGGTTACGTGAGACTGGTCAGCGGATACCTTGTTTTGACAGGTGTCAATCTGCCAATTGGCTATAAGATGAATGTCCAGTTACGTCCAGTATCAAAGACGTACGCTATAAACTAGCTGGTCAGCTGGGCCAGGTGGAGTATGGCCGCCATGTCGGATTATTATGATTATTATTAGGATATTATGAATTATTTTGTGACATCGTCGTCGTCGTGCGGTGACGCCCGCGAGCAATACCGCTAGCCATGATTACCATGAGAAAAGCAGTTGACGGGTTTCTATAGGTGAGGCGCTCCGCTTGGCGGAGCTCCAATATCATAGAGATTCCGTTTTTTACGGCTTATGTTTTTGTACAACATAGGACGTAGGGGCAAGGTTTCAACATATACATCCGAGCAAATGAAAACATGTACAAGGGGTATGGCTGGCTAAATGTAAACACGAGAGTCTTGCTGCAGACCTAATGAATTAAACTGTCATAAAATTAAAGTGTAGGTCAAAACCGATATAAGCAACTGTGTTCGAGTAAGGTAATATTTTTAACCTAGAATTACTGGGAATCGAACGATGAAAGTCCTTAAAAATAACGAGTTTTAATTTTGAGAAGAAATGTTTCGCCTTGTTAATTTGGCTAAACGAAGTGACAAACTGTTTTCACTTAACATGGCTCTTAAATATTAAATTCGGAAAAGGCACTTAGGAAGCGATTGGTTACCATAATATTCGCAAAAGGAGCACCTGCATGATGCGATACCGCCTGCCAAAGACAAGCAAAAACTTAATTAAATGTTTAAATTGTATATATGTAAACTAATCATTTAAGCTTTTTATTTTCTGCCTGGATACTGTCTCGAAGTAGACAGCTCTCTTGAAAGATTTTTACAGGTATAATCATCTTAAAGCCTGGAAAGGTCAGCCGATCGTTTTGAAAGACAAAGTTTGTTATTTTCTTTTGTATATGATGATGAGATTCCTCGCTTTGGTTTACTTGTCCATCCATGCTTGCCTGATTGTCGTATTTTCGTTGAGGCATGGTGAGCAGTATATCTTTCTTATAAGCATACTTAATGATCTCTGAATTGTTAGTTAAGATCTTTCATTCCTCACCGGAAAGTTTCCTTTTGAAATAACTTGGAAATTCGCTGTCGTTTTGATAAACTTTGCAGACCTTTTTTTACATATATGTTTATTCACTAACAGTTTAAGCTA
>JAEMWC010000008.1:1055000-1060000 GCA_016490735.1 Pachyseris speciosa
CATCTTTAGCGGCTGCCTGATGAGCATCATTAAGCGTGACGGTAGCTAAGAGTCCACTTTCTCAAAGAATCGAGCAAGGTGATGTACTTTGTTGTTGAATTTGGCTTGTTACTCGACGAACTGGGAATTTGGCCGGTCGAACACTATTGATGAATTTCTCGACCTACCGCCACATATTTTGGAATTTCTGTGTACTGAAGATGACTACGAGCAGGAAATTTTGGCGGTAGGTCGGAGTGGCTGTAGACTTAGTTTATATGTGAAAGAATTGGGGGAAGGAACGGGCGCTGTCAAAAATTCTCGTTAGTTCCCAGCATGCAATGCGCTCAAGATGTTGAAAATGTCGGGAAGGCCCGAATGCACTGGAACAAAAGGCTGTATCTACGCTCGGGAGAAGAATATGAACAAAAAAAGTCATTTCTAAGCTAGAAAAAGGACTGAATTTTGTTATGATGGTTGAATTTTGGTTTTTGGACGATGATTTCCCTAAAAAACGTGAAGGAAAAAAGGGGAATTTTTGTTGTTTCTCTTTGACGTTAAAAACGGCCAGTTTCGTTCTTGTCCAAACTCAAAAGGCCATATTTGGTAAAAATCGCTACGTTTCTTGCATTTATTGGATATCCAAATTTAAAGGGCATTCCATTTCGTGCTCACAACTAACAGTTAAGGCAATATTCGTGCGATTGAGAAAGTTGCAATGTTTTGAAGCATGGGAGTTTTTTACGGCCGGTTTTGGCCCGCACGGGTGCCAATGGCATGGGTTAAATAAAACATAATTTTTTTTTTTGATGTTGATATTTTTTATTGCTCACCTACTTAAACAAAAGCCTTTGAGGCTAGTAACATATCAACGCTATTTTATTTGAAAACATCCATATGCTGCAAGATCTGGGGGGGGGGGAGGGTACCACTTTCTGGCCAGTATTTAGCTTCAAGGTTAAAGTTGCATGAAAGCCAACTTGAGGGGGTGGTGATTTTAAAAACTAGACAATGGAGGTCGAGTTGGAGCCACTAGTGACAGTTAGAAGTCGATGATCATCTCATCTAGGGTAATTGAGTTTGATACTGTGGCTTGTCACGTGACCTAGCCAACTACAAACCCAGGAGGTAACGTGAAATGAAGCCTGGCCCTGCTAAGTTACCCACCCCCTAGAAACTGTTTTAACTGTAGAATCTTAACTCTGACCCTGGATTTAAACTACCACCAACCATGACTTTCACTGGATAGTGTTAAAAGGACCGGTCACGTGACCTCTATTTTTCTTTGTTAACCCATTGACTACCGCAGGTTTTTACATTTTCGGAGTGATTTTCCACCTATAAACGATGAATAGCAATTCGTGACTCCTTATTTGAACTACCAGGGAAAAGTGGTGCTGTCCTAAGCCACTGGAGGCTCAAGGTTTCTGAAAACGTCATTTTGACGTAGCTATTTTTTATCCGTGAAGCGACAACAATGGCCCAAGTTCGGTTTGCTTGCGATTTCTGCTAAATTTACAGCCATTTTTCATCTTTAGCGGCTGCCTGATGAGCATCATTAAGCGTGACGGTAGCTAAGAGTCCACTTTCTCAAAGAATCGAGCAAGGTGATGTACTTTGTTGTTGAATTTGGCTTGTTACTCGACGAACTGGGAATTTGGCCGGTCGAACACTTAGTACCTTTGGGACTCGACTATTGATGAATTTCTCGACCTACCGCCACATATTTTGGAATTTCTGTGTACTGAAGATGACTACGAGCAGGAAATTTTGGCGGTAGGTCGGAGTGGCTGTAGACTTAGTTTATATGTGAAAGAATTGGGGGAAGGAACGGGCGCTGTCAAAAATTCTCGTTAGTTCCCAGCATGCAATGCGCTCAAGATGTTGAAAATGTCGGGAAGGCCCGAATGCACTGGAACAAAAGGCTGTATCTACGCTCGGGAGAAGAATATGAACAAAAAAAGTCATTTCTAAGCTAGAAAAAGGACTGAATTTTGTTATGATGGTTGAATTTTGGTTTTTGGACGATGATTTCCCTAAAAAACGTGAAGGCAAAAAGGGAATTTTTGTTGTTTCTCTTTGACGTTAAAAACGGCCAGTTTCGTTCTTGTCCAAACTCAAAAGGCCATATTTGGTAAAAATCGCTACGTTTCTTGCATTTATTGGATATCCAAATTTAAAGGGCATTCCATTTCGTGCTCACAACTAACAGTTAAGGCAATATTCGTGCGATTGAGAAAGTTGCAATGTTTTGAAGCATGGGAGTTTTTTACGGCCGGTTTTGGCCGGCACGGGTGCCAATGGGTTAACCCAGGATTAACGCTAATCGGGCTTCGAACAACTCGGTCCAGTCTTAAGGCCTGGTAAATGTGTGAAGTGTAAGACGAAGCAGTTTTCTTCTCTTTAGTGTTCGTGCTCAATGCCCGGCGGGGAGCTGGGATGTCGCAGTGGTGAGAGCACTCGCCTTCCACCCATGTGGCTCGGGTTCGATTCCGAGAGAACTCATGTAAACTTTTGTATGGCGCATTTGTTGGGTACTATTGTGTTTATTCCTATTTCAGTTTAGAAATGAGATAATTAAGTGGAATAAGGGTTTTCCCTGCGTTAATTCCAAAGACGGAATAGGTCATGTTAATAATTAAGTCCCTTTGGTGTCGAGTAAGTGTCGAGTTAGGTCGAGGTAGGCCGAGGTAAATCATTGATATGCATAAGGGTCGAGTCTATGACGTCACCCATTGTTATAAGCTCCATACTAATTCGGTATAGGGGATTAGTTTCTAAAGAAACTGTGGTGCTGCGTCGGTGGGGGAGTGAAACACGAAAATTTGGTTTATCAACGGAGTTGATAATGTAAATTGACCACCGTACAGGGATTCGATTAGCTGACGTTTCGAGCGTTAGCCCTTCGTCGGAGCGAATCCTTCGAATTCGATTCGCTCCAACGAAGGGCTAACGCTCGAAACGTCAGCTAATCGAATCCCTGTACGGTGGTCAATTTACATTATCAACTCCGTTGATAAACCAAATTTTCGTAATTCGGTATAGGTTTACTAATGAGCGTCACTCTACTAGAATAGGCACAATAGGCTTGCCTCCACTTGCCCGGTCTCTTTTGACCCTGATTGGTCAGTCAAGAATCTATGATATTTTCAAAATAAAAGCGCGCTTTTCGTTGGTAGCGTCAACCTTGCTTTCCGCTCCGTTAGTCACTAATTATTCAAAACTAGTGATCCAAACTGCCCCATATTTGCATACGAACTCTGCAGTAAAAAGGCCCTTGGGACAACAACGACAATAGACGGCTTAAGTTGTTTGGAACGATCAATATAAACACGCGACTAATATGAGTTACCCGTTTCTTGAGAGACAAACATAAACTATATTGCCTTTTATTAGCGAATACAAAAACAATACAGATGAATAAAAATACATTTATTGACAACGAAAGCTAGTAAGGTAATATTTTTAACCTAGAATTACTGGGAATCGAACGATGAAAGTCCTTAAAAATAACGAGTTTTAATTTTGAGAAGAAATGTTTCGCCTTGTTAATTTGGCTAAACGAAGTGACAAACTGTTTTCACTTAACATGGCTCTTAAATATTAAATTCGGAAAAGGCACTTAGGAAGCGATTGGTTACCATAATATTCACAAAAGGAGCACCTGCATGATGCGATACCGCCTGCCAAAGACAAACAAAAACTTAATTAAATGTTTAAATTGTATATATGTAAACTAATCATTTAAGCTTTTTATTTTCTGCCTGGATACTGTCTCGAAGTAGACAGCTCTCTTGAAAGATTTTTACAGGTATAATCATCTTAAAGTCTGGAAAGGTCAGCCGATCGTTTTGAAAGACAAAGTTTGTTATTTTCTTTTGTATATGATGATGAGATTCCTCGCTTTGGTTTACTTGTCCATCCATGCTTGCCTGATTGTCGTATTTTCGTTGAGGCATGGTGAGCAGTATATCTTTCTTATAAGCATACTTAATGATCTCTGAATTGTTAGTTAAGATCTTTCATTCCTCACCGGAAAGTTTCCTTTTGAAATAACTTGGAAATTCGCTGTCGTTTTGATAAACTTTGCAGACCTTTTTTTACATATATGTTTATTCACTAACAGTTTAAGCTAAAAAAATTGCGTGTAAATGGTCTCTGAAATTCTGCAGCCCAATGTACGATATGAAGATGATATACAAATAACAAAGATATTTTATAACACCTTAGGCATTCAATTTACGAGAAACCATCGCCAGCTGTTTATCACACACTGGTGTCTATCTTTTTCCCGGAAAGAAACAGTCAGCGAAAAGATGGGAAAATCATACAATTTACATATTACATCTCATGCAATCAAAAAACAGACATAAAGCTTTAATAATGTGAGACCTTTCCACTTTGAAAATTAGGTTTTCACGTTTAGCAGCTAGGCACTATGAGTGATTTGCCACCAAGTGGGACATTACTTTAAGATTTTTATTGACAAACTAATGACGGAACAGCTTTACTGAAACGAAAACCACATGGGATTTGCTTTTTGTTCATTCTTGAAAAGCTGTTGCTGTCATGATGTTTGTAATGGACAGTTGCTAACTGATCCGATGCTGTTTAAATTAAGGGACACCAGAAGTTTTGTTGCACCAGTACATTAACCAGTTTTCAAAGATTCGGCCCATCGTACGCAAAGCATTTACGTTATCAGTACCTTAGCTATTATTTTTCTATTTCTTTTTACAGCACACTAGATCAATTTGTGAACCAGCAGAAAAAAAAAAAAAAAAACAAAGAAGCGGTATGTTACAAACATATTTGGATAAAAAAGTCAAAGCCATAGCATTCAGCTAAATCTTCCATCTTGCCTCCAATGGGCTTTTTTTAATGAGTTATGGGATGTGGCACATATCTCTCCATAGATACAAAGCGTAAACTCTATATCTGTATCAATTCATCTTTAAGAGCTTATTTTCTTTATACGTGAGATGGATGAACTTGCCAATTCCAAATGGCCACATGGACGT
>JAEMWC010000008.1:1067500-1080000 GCA_016490735.1 Pachyseris speciosa
CCCAAGGGTCTTTTTACTGCAGAGTTCGTATGCAAATATGGGGCAGTTTGGATCACTAGTTTTGAATAATTAGTGACTAACGGAGCGTAAGGCAAGGTTGACGCTACCAACGAAAAGCGCGCTTTTATTTTGAAAATATCATAGATTCTTGACTGACCAATCAGGGTCAAAAAAGACCGGGCAAGTGGAGGCAAGCTTATTGTGCCTATTGTAGTAGAGTGACGCTCATTAGTAAACCTATACCGAATTAGTATGGAAGTTGTAACAATGGGTGACGTCATTGACTCGACCGTTAAGCACTCGACCTACCTCGATTTAACTCGACACTTACTCGACACCAATGGGGCTTAATTTAGAACACGATTATATAGTAAGTTTATTGTTTCGTGTTGTTGCCATCCAAATTTTAATCAAAGATATTTCGTGCCACGTAAAGCTAGTACATAAGCTGTGTCCTGCAGGAAGAGAGATCGAAAGCTCCAAAGAATATCACCGTCACAAGCAACATTGTATCCCGATGTCTAATTGTCTCAGATGTTAGTTTTTAAGAATAGAGGAGAATAAACGTGATAAATGTAATTCCTTTCACATGAACAATATATCACAGTAAAATCTTAAGGTGTAAAAGGCCAGGAGATTAGATCAACCTTATTAAAGTACCTTATCTTTTCAGGTACTAATGGTGCAGACTTTGTACTCCCAACATCTACCGTACAGGGTGGGGCAGGGGGTATTTTGATCAATCGAACCGGACCATCCGGAGACCCTGGAGGAGGAACTATTTCTGCAAAGGGTGGATCTGGCTACGGAGCTGGAGGAGGGGCAGGCGGAGCTATTTACGTAAACAGTGCAACACAGATTTATTCTGGCGGAGCTGGTGCGCATGGAGTTATATACGTAGAAATGGACGATCCAGGTAAGGATTCAACGGAGTCAAATTGTTTCTATGAAGGCGCTACTAACACTTTGTAAATAACTTTAAAACCACTTCATTCTACACTTCCACTTTCCTTTGATAAGGTTAAGCATGATCCAGTATTAAAAGCAAATGTTTATTGAGTTACTAACTCAATTCTTATCTTTCTTCCAGTTTGCTCACTTCCGACTGACATCATTTTTGCAGTGGAGTCACGTTGGACTTCATCCGAGTTTGATCGTCAGTTAAATTATGTACAGAGCATGGTTTCAAATTTCAACATATCACACGACCTTGCACGTGTTGCATTGATCAGTTACGCAAATAAAGTCCACCTCAAATTTGGCTTCAATGATTATCTTGACTCTAACAGCCTTGCGAAGGGACTATCTGCCTTTAAGAATGACTTAAATTCAAGTACAGAAATGCAGTTTGAAAACGTTTATCAAACAGCGTTGATAGCGTTTCACGAAAGTAGGCTTTCAGCTCGAAAAGCACTAATTGTGTTGACGTTTGCTGAGAACGTTTCACAGAGCAATGGAACGCAAAATTTGGTGCGTGATATGAAGACTCAAGGTATTTCTATATCAGTGGTTGCCATGGGAAACAAAATTGATTTATCAAGTCTTGCCAGTTTGGCTGAGCATGAGCATAACATATACAGTGGGAATACTCGTCATGCTGTACCCTGGATTGCTGACTTGATTTGCCAAGGTATGCAATGATATACATTTTTACGCGGTTTTGATTGGAACATACATAATGACAACAGATATTAACTATTACAATTACCTTCTCGCTACATGTCAATTAAACTGCAATTATCGCCATTACTATCACAATTACCACTACCACTAGCGCTACCACTACCACTAGCGCTACCACTACCACTATCACTACCACTACCACTACCACTACCACTACCACTACCACTACCACTACCACTACCACTACACTACCACTACCACTACCACTACCACTACCACTAGCGCTACCACTACCACTAGCGCTACCACTACCACTAGCGCTACCACTACCACTAGCGCTACCACTACCACTACCACTACCACTACCACTACCACTAGCGCTACCACTACCACTACCACTACCACTACCACTACCACTAGCGCTACCACTACCACTACCACTACCACTACCACTACCACTACCACTACCACTACCACTACCACTACCACTACCACTACCACTACCACTACCACTACCACTAGCGCTACCACTACCACTAGCGCTACCACTACCACTAGCGCTACCACTACCACTAGCGCTACCACTACCACTACCACTACCACTACTACTACTATTTCTACTGTGTGTTTTTGTTTTTTTGTGCGATGGAAAGTGGTTGTTCTTCACGTTGTTTCTTCGCATTCATTCTTCGCTTCACGTTCTTTCTTCTTCACGTTCTTTCTTCGCATCCTACCGGACATTCACGCGCCCAGATGAAAGCTATATCCACTCGTGAAAAAGCCCTTTTTTCGGTGTTGATTGGCGGCCCGCTATTTTATCATGGAAGGTTTTATTTAACGTACTTAAAAAGATCGTAATGAGAAGAAAATTTTGAGGGGTCGACACCGATGGAAGCATGAAACACACGGAGACAGCTCAAAGCTTTTAATTCAAGGTAAGTGACGGTATTTTGATGAAACTACAAAGCAAGTACAACTGTAAATCCTTGTTATTTTGGCGCTATTTGGCGGCTCCAAGAATGAACGAAACGGTAAACAATTCTTCGCTTTGTAGTGCAGTTGTTTATTATTTATCAGCGAGAGGTCGGCACATACAATTTAATATATTAAACTGACAAAAATTGATACATTTCTTTATGACATCGGGAAGCCATTTTTAACATTCCATTTGATTTATGTGGGGTATCCGTGACATAATGTGACTCGGATTTCTGGTAATGGTATACACTATCAATGCAATACATGGATGACTTTCATATATTCACATGCAATGCATTTTGTTATTAGACTCTAACCTCAGAACGAAAACCGACACCAACATGCTGGATGCCTCCACATTAACATCATCAATCCTGTCACGAAGTGTCAATTCGTCGGTTAGGCTCACTGTCACCTTGCCAACTGTGAAACCTTCGTCATTTTTGGGTAAGTGTACTTTATTTTGAGGAAAGAAATTGCAACTTTGACACCAAATAGAAAAGCGATAGAAAGATGCTACGGAACTGAGCAATAGGTAGGAAAAAAACTGGGAGAGAAAGTCGAGAAGAGCATATCAGGATGGTTATACTTCTTACGGTTTGTTTGCTTATCTTTCTACTCAGCTGTTTCCAGTGCTACAGCAATGACCTCCACACATCATATCTCATCGCGCTTTCAACCTACTGCAACAGCCTCAGTTACTACATTAGTCTCTAAACAGGAAGAACGCAAGCACAAAACCGTTGAGGAACTTGAGCAAGGTATTCTCTTAAAAAGACCGCATCTTTTAAATGTAATTGTTTTCAAGAGTCCTAATTTCATCATAAATATTTTAATAAAATCAAGATTAAACATGGTTGATCATAGCTACAACAAAATTCTTTAATTAAGTAATTGAACAGTATAAGCACGGTTGCATTTTATTATAGTTTTAATTAACGTTCTTCGTCTGAATGAGAGGCACACACCAGACTAAGAAACCGAAAGACGTTTAGTCAAATATGTAGTATTACAAATAACCAACACTTTTTTTATCAGGCGATTCGATGTTATGTGACACGTGAGATTTATTCAGTTAGCTACAATTAGTTGGTGGCCCAGAATTTATCAAGGTTCAGAAAAATCATTCTAAGCGCATTTGCGGTTTATATGTTTTGTGTTCCCTGATGTATTAAAAAAAAGCCAAAATACCTATATTTTATGACTTCGAAACATGTTTCATTATCCAAACAGAACTGGATGATTTCCTAAGCTTAAACGTTTCAACAATCAGTGTAGACGACTTACCGAGAGTTGAGGTAAGGAGAAATATAATCACCTGAGTTAAACGAAGAGACCTTTCATTTTCCAACCAGAATTTCCGGGTTTTCCATGTAAAACGGTAAGGGGCCAACTTCCTTCCCCCAATTTATTGTTATTTCTTTTTTTTTCTTTTATTTTGTTTACGGTGATGTGGTTATTGTTTACTTCTAACCTAGAGTTATTTTCTCACCTAAATATACTTAGTGAAAAATTTGCCTGTTATTTCCCACAATATTTTACTTTGTTTCTTGTTTTGCTGACTAATAAAAGGCGTGCTTTCTTTGGGTGTGTTTGAAACTATTGTAACTGCTGCGAATTCTGATTGGCTCATCGCACTGTTTCGGTCTTATGTGATTGGCTGGAGTAATTGCTTTGGTTTTTGGTTTTACGACACTCCATTGAAAACTGTTGTAAGCAACTGATGTTATATGTGATAA
This sequence comes from Pachyseris speciosa, assembly GCA_016490735.1. Lineage (NCBI taxonomy): Eukaryota > Metazoa > Cnidaria > Anthozoa > Scleractinia > Pachyseridae > Pachyseris > Pachyseris speciosa. The sequence goes on from JAEMWC010000008.1 coordinate 1,071,841, forward strand.
TGCCAATTTTGTGTTTAGACCTACATTTCTTTAGCTGGAGATCTACTAGAAGAAAGTTACAGGATACCAAACGCCTCTAAGGTAATCATTTCCGCTGTTCACAACGCACGTATAGCTTGTTAAAACAGTTGGTTAGATAATTTGGGTTGGGATTTAGTTCGGTAGTAAATGTTTATAATTTTCTTGATGAAAAACCTTATTGCAAAGCTGATTCGGCATTTACATGAAAAGAAGCTGTTTTTCTTTGGAAGTTAGCAAGTTCAAAACAAAACTTAAACGGGACAAAATAAACTCATTGGAGTAATTTCTTTAATTGCTATAAATGATTGAATTTTTTCCTTCCTAATTATTTAAATACTTCATCACATTAACCAGATTATGTGATTTATATGTTTGCTCCAATCTGTGATTAATGTGCCCATAATTATAACCTATTTGTTTCAGTTTGTCCGGATAATCTACAGGTTACCTAAAGACGATCTGGGCAAAAAAAATTGCGATTTCCCTAAAACCCGATTTTTGTACAATTTTTAAAAGTTCTATAATTTTGCGACCTTCGCCGCTGATTAAGAAGGTCGACACGAGGCTCACAAGTGACGTTGGTTTAGGAACGCGGAATCTTGTGCATACTTATTCCCTTCTCGGGATTAGGAGTGTTGCTTCATCTCCCCGCAACGCATCTTTCAGGCATTTTGCGGAGGAAGGGTGATCCTCACAGCACCGAAAACTCACCTTGAAGTCAAGACCACGTGTTTCTTATTAACTTACGTCACAGAAGTATTGTGACCGAGAAGAATCGAGAGAAGACTAACGAGAATGGTGAGCCACACGGCAAAATGGCGGCAAATTTGAATGTTTTCTAGTTTCAGTTTTAAATCGTGTTTTGGGCAGATCGCTTTTATTTTTCCGCGAAACGTCTTAAAGAGATGTGTAGATTCAGGTGAGAAAGTGTAGAAATAGAAGGTTATAGGCTCTTCTCTCTCTCTCTTTTTTTTTCCTAGCGTGGAGTTCAATCCCAGATATTAAAACGAATTGAAGACATTGGTGTCACTATAGCAAACCAATTGAAACCCACGGAGAATGGTTATAAGGCGGTAAAACTGTCTTCAGGGAAAGTAGGTGAGAATAATGAGGCTAATGTCATTTCGAAGGAAAATTTGTCCTCTTTATTCGCAACTCTACACTTAATGTAGCATTCAATAACATAGTTACGAAAATTGATACAGAGTGAACTAGAGCACCCTTGGGAGATAAGGACAGGGGTTAGAAGCTACAATGTAATAAATGTTGTTTGTGAGAGTGAATATATGAAAATCATATCTTTGAACTGCGGATTAAAGAATGAAGCTGTGAATGATCATCGCAGTTATGAACAGTACTTAAGCAGTAGTGAAAATAATGCCTCAGTGAAAAAAAAATTCAGGCTTAATTGTACGGGATTCGAAACCCACGACCTCTGCGATACCATTGCAGCGCTCTGCGTATACCAGCTGAGCACGTTAACAAGCCAACTGGGAGCTGGTCATTTTGTTGGTTCGGTAATACACCCGTGAGTGATGAATATGTGAGAATCATATATCAGATGTTGCTTGCTTAGTTAGAGGTTGTTAGTGAGTTATCTAAATCTTAATCATTGTGCGTTATTTTTAATGTATTCAATTTTGTTACAGACATGGCAGTTGCAGCTGTAAATATATCCAACATGGAGCAGTTGAAATTTCCGTATCTTCTTGGAGACGATTTTGCAAATAATTCATTTCGCCATTCTGACAACGTTGAATTACCTCGAGCAGCTTTTGCATCAAATGGGACAGGTATAGTAACACAGAGTGGATAAAAATGGAAAAGTATTGAAATTGTAAATTATATTCAAGTGCACGGCAAAAAAAAAAAAAAAAAAAAAAAACTCCATTTTGTAACGATTCGATCTTGAAATCCCTTGGTATGTTACTTAAGAAATAGATTCCATTTGGCCGTGTATCTGCACTTTCGCAACACACGAATCTGACCCCAAAACGTGGTATAAGAACACATGATCGCTACTCGCCAGCATGCCGTATCGTACTGTTTTGTTCTACCGCATTTGAAGATCGTTCCAGTGTGATCATAGTACGCACTCACGCACGCACGCTCACACGATCAAATGGAATCTATTCTTCTCCTTTTTTTTTTAAATATACGTTCTTTATATATAAAATAAAATAAAATAACAGACACCAGCGCATTTTTTGTAGAATTGATAACGTTTCCCTAAAGGTGGTTAGGTGACCATGATGTTGAGGTCTTGAAATACTGAAGTCCGTATTTGGTATTGTACACTGTCCTATTGCATTTACCGAGTCCTTGTTCGCAGTGTTTCTTAAATGTGTCTATGCTATGTGCAAATACTGTCAGGGCATAAGGCATGTTCTAAACAAGTAGTGACTTTTACTGCTCTTACTTTTATCCCTAGTAGAACTTGGTCAGGTGGTGTGGATGATGTTTAACCCTTTGACAGCTATGAAGGCAGCAGAGTTAGTGTTTTGCTTTTCTTCTTTTAATCGATACATATATACATACAACACTTTATTTACCCTCGGATTGTAGAGTAGCTTCTGCGGCTAATATCTCCTAGCATTTAGCCATCAGATGATAGATATACCACCACACCGGGAACTACGTCCCCTACTCTTTTCGAACAGTGTGTGGGTTCTTTTACGTCCCACAGAATCAATTATGAAGAGTTGTGAGACGGTTTATCGTCCTTATTCGAGAAGACTAGAAAGTCTAACAATTTGCAGATGTCATTACAAAGTCAGCACTTTCTCCTCAATTATTTAAAGACCCTGAGGGCTGGTCCGGCAGGGGTTTGAACCCGCGACCTCCCGCACGCTAGTCCGGTACTCTACCACTGAGCTAACCGGTGCTTAGTTATTTGAACCTTCTGGTCTAAATTGTGTCTCTAAAACAATTACGGGGAGTAGATCATTTTTTTTCAGTCTTACAGAATCATCTGATCTATAAACATGTAGATTGTACTGGTTCTTCATAAAAATGCAGCTTGGAGATTATCTTGAACATTTGAGGGAAGAGAGCAAAAAATATTTTAAGAAACTGGGAGTTTGAGCCAGCCCGTAGTTGATTGGCAAAAGAAAACGAGTTCTCATTTCAGATAGCCACGAGAGGTCTGGATAGCGACCGTTTCCTAACTGGACTCTACTGAACAGTAAACAGTACAAAAATCATTTGTCACTCCGATAAATACAGATGTCCGAGAATGCCGTTAAAGAAACGAAATAGTGTCGTCTTAATTTGCATGCACCACTAACATGTAATTTAAAACAAGAAATTATAAAAAAAAATTGCATCTGTTGATAAGAGCCACAAGGAGAGCAACTGAATACAGTGTTGACAAAATACGTGCCGATTTTAGATGTTTATGTGGAGCTTGCAACAAACACTTTACCTTATTTTTATTTTTCCTTTTAAGGGCCTGTTCACATGGAGGTGGGGGAACCCGGGAAGGTGAGGTACCCCGCCTCGGTGGGGTTACCAATCTCTCCATACAATCTCTCTTTATTTCTCGATTGCGTTCACATGTGAAGTGGGGTACCTCACCGAGGCTGGTTGCACGGTCAGCCAGGGCGGGTAACCCGCTTAGCTGGGGTGAATTTTCTCCATGTGAATTCTGGCGGCGGGGTGGGGTGATGTTCATCAGGGCAATTGTCTCTGAATTCTTTGTTAATATAAGTACTTAGTGACCACGCGATAACATTTTACACCTCACCCCAGCGCCCCGGGGTTGCATGTGAAGGCCAGCTTTTTTTTTTTTATTTATTATTATTATTTTTTTTTTACCACGGTTAGGTGGGGTACCTCACCTTCCCGGGGTCAACAACCGCCATGTGAACAGGCCCTAAGAAGAGCAGAGTGCCCCACATAAATGCCTGTCTCATTTTGTTGTTGTTACCTTTTTGGCAGCAATGGATTAGAAAGCCGTGTAATGAACATTATCGTAAAACCAAGTCATAAACAAGAGTTCGAAGACCCAATCAAGATGGCTTTTTGGGTTTCAAAGGTATTAATTATAATCTTCAGCCAAACATACAGTTGTCTTTAAAAGTTCTTTTCAGTCTCATCTGCTAAGATCTTGTCTCCACTTATTTCATCTTAATTACCACAATTGATATTTCTTTCATAGGCTGTTCGCACGGACATGGAAAATGAGTGCGTGTTCTGGGATCAAAATAGCTCGTAAGAATGCCACAACATTTGTTTTATTAACATGTAATTCATTGATTTACCTCCGCCCAGCCTCAGGACACATTTAAATACGTATTAGAGAATATCTAAATACCGTCCCATTCTGGACATAAGTCCTTGCTTTTCTCGGCCAAAAATACCACATTAATGGTAATGGTAATGGTAAAACGGTAAATCTTTATTTAAACACCGTAAAATTCATCAGGTACAGAAAGGTTTTTCTCAGGTACAGCTGCACTTGCATGTCTTTCGAATATTTCCCAAAGTTCCGCAAGTGAATGTTGACATTAATTTGTCATTGCGCATTTCAAACATATGAGTTGGCGCTATCTCCGTATTTTTTAAGCAATCTCAAAACTTTTTCAAAATAATTTAAATTAATTTGATACTTTCTTTAATAAACTAGTATTTCAAATTGAGAAGTTGAAATCATCTCGTGATATGAATGATTTATGATCTCGCATGTTGGCGGAGCGGAGGTACATTATGACTTATCCTGTGTTGGCAAGCATCACCATAATCATCATCATCACCATTACCACCACCAACACCAACACCAACACCAACACCACTACCACCACCACCACCATCACCATCATCATCATCATCATCATCATCATCATCATCATCATCATCATCATCATCATCATCATCATTGTCGTCGTTGTTGTTGTTGTCGTCTTGGTATATATTATTCATGTCCGCAGAGAAAATGCCGGGGTATGGTCTGCAGCTGGCTGTCATGTTGCGCAAAGAAACCATTCTACAGTTACGTGCCACTGTTATCATTTGACCAGTTTCGCTGTTCTCGTTAAGACCACTGATTATAAGGTATAATGCACGCTATAGTTCCATATGCTTGCCTTAAAGGCCCATTATCACCCTTGATCCAAGGCGGTCGTTTGTTTTTGTTTTGAAATCGCGCTATTGTTAAATGATGCCTCTGATTGGTCAATTATTTTTATATCGTGCTTTTAATGTGGTTCATCGCGCCGAGTTGTCGCTTGTGCCCGGTTTGGCAAAGCAAATGGCTACAGATTCAACTTGCATATTTCTTCATTGAATCCGTGAGCAATCCGTTCACAGGTTTAAAATCAAAACAGCAAATGATTGAACGATCCGTTATTGATAAAACTCGCTGATTATGTGGCGAGGATGGTGACAAAATATCGACAAGAAAACCTTTATTGTGAATGATATATGAAATGAATCATATATGAACTGCGGAAATGAAATCAAATAAAGAATGATCCTCGCAGTTGTGAACGCAATTTATGCAATTGCGAAAAGAAGCCTGAAAAAAAAAATCTGAATTTTTTTCAGGCTTCTTTTCGCAATTGCATATATTGCGTTCACAACTGCGAGGATCATTCTTCCTTTGAAAACATTTATTGTCAGCAGCTCCTGTTGTCGGGTTATGGTTTCTAATTTGCATTAAGAAAAATACTCGTACATTCTCTTTCAATTATCGTGCCCTTTCGCTTTATACTTTGATGAAAACACAGTCGGGCATGCGGCTTGACAAAAAGAGGAAAACTTTGAGCTCCGAATTAAAACACGGGGGGAAAAATAGCGGTGTAACCCTTATCGATCACGCCGGGAGATCTCGACGAGAAAGAGAAAGTAATTTTCACGCAGTTTAAGTGAGCTACAAAATGAACGTAAAGCTAGAACGCCTGACGGGGCATAAAAATTGCAGTCAATAAAGAGACTTGCGACAAATTAAAAACACTGAATAGTTGACCAAAGCCGCAGAACCTATTACACAAACTGACCTTGAGGTAAAACATCAAACATGCGGAAAACAGTTGTCCAGCCAAGTAAAATTTTTAACACTCGCCATCACACCAGTTTCCAAATCGCAGTAAGTCGGCTCCAACAAGCTCCGCAGCGAATTCTTGAAAGCTCCGAGGTAAAAAGCACCAAACTTGAACAACGAGTCTATGTAAATCCTCCTTGAACCTCACTTTGATATAACTCAACACTCAACGCTGCGAAGCTACCGTAACTGACTACTGCCACACTGACTGACCTGACTCTTTTGACTTTAAACGGGCCAAAATTTACATACACACAAATTGTTCCAAAAATAATACAAGGAAAATAAAGAAGAATAAACAGAGAACATATTTACGGCCATAAATTTGGACATTTGTTCACGTTGCGATAAAACAAGAGCGATTAAACAAGAACTTCGAAGTCTGAGTAATTTCGCGTTACGCGAAATTCCAGAATTAGGGACTTCAGTTAAGATACGAGGACGCGGTGGCTTTCGCAACGCCGTAACCGAGGGAAGCCTGGACCTAGAACGGCGTCATGAACGCGGGAAAAATAAAGTTAAGATCTGCGACGCGGCGAAGGATCGGTTTTGAAACAAAACAAACCATGACTTCCTTCAAAGCAGTTCAGGAAATGCTGCTTTCGTGCCTAGAAGAAGAAATTATCGATGACGAGGAATTTGCTGTGCTTTACGAGGAATATACCACTCAAAATCTTCCATTTTGTCATTCTCTGTACGACAACTTTTCCCTGACTAACTAAGATTCAGCAGAATGCAAAGCAGATTTTCGAGTGGAAAAGGTAGACATTCCTTACCTTACCGATGCCTTGAGACTGCCTCCAAAATTCGTTTGTTGCAATCGATCAGTCTGCAGTGCAACTGAGGGTTTGTGTATTGTGCTGAAACGCTTTGCCTATCCATGTCGTTATTCAGACATGATATCAATTTTTGGCCGATCAGTTCCAGAGTTGAGCATGATAAGTAATGTCGTCATTGACTGGCTTTATGTTAATCACGGTCACAGAATGACTCAATGGAATCATGCTATTCTGAGCCCAGCGATGCTTGATATCTACGCCAATGCAATTCACAACAGAGGGGCGGCCCTGGAAAATTGCATCGGGTTTATTGATGGAACAGTGCGCCCAATCTCTCGACCTATCATAAACCAGAGAACTGTGTACAACGGGCACAAACGTATTCACGCCCTCAAATTTCAGTCTGTTGCTCTTCCCAATGGGTTGATTGGTCATCTTTATGGCCCTGTGGGTGAGTTCAAATGCTACTTCCTTCATTGTTTGTTTGTTGTTTCTTTCTTTTACATTTATATCTCATTTATTCGTTTTTCAATTTCAACTCTAATCTTTGCACATTTTTACTTAATTTTTTTTAATAGAAGGAAGAATGCATGATGGGAATGCTGACCAGAGAGATGCAGATGTTTAACGAGTCAATGAGTGCGGCTCGTGTTTCCGTGGAGTGGCTTTTTTCAGACATAGTTAACTATTTCAAATTCCTGGATTTTAAGAAAAACTTAAAGATTGGATTAAGCCAAGTTGGCAAGATGTACATTGTTTGTGCACTACTAAGAAATACCCTTACCTGTCTATATTCCAATACCACAGCAGAATACTTTGGCCTTGATCCTCCAATGATGCACGACTATTTCAGTTAGTTATCTTAGACCACTACACAATTTGCATACCCTTATACGGGGTAAGAATTCCAAACCTTTTGACTGTTGTTGTGAGGTTTGGGGGTTCCCAAGCAACTAACTAGAAACTATCAAAATTTTGCAAGTTACAGACATTAATGTGCAAACCATTTAGCACTTTGTTGGGGGGGGGGGGGGGGGTGTCAAAATTCCTGGAAAAAATTGACAATTTCGGTGATTCATTAAAAATAAAAGATGAACAGAAGAAAAGATATTGTGCATGCACATGCCCTGAGAAAACTATACTATTCCTTGTGCATGGAAGGGTTTGAAAAAAGGCATGCCTATATGAAGGGAAAGTGGTCCGAGTACAGATGCATGGATGAAATTGCACAAGCCGCCCCTCCTCCACAAAATGGAGCAGTCCCTAACATGTTTGAAAAATAGTATGTTGCATAGTTAGGCTAGTCACAAGTTTCTGGCA
>JAEMWC010000008.1:1082500-1185000 GCA_016490735.1 Pachyseris speciosa
AGACGTTATCCCACACAACATATCAAGACTTGACGTTTGATGTTTACTCTGAACTTGACACTTACACGTATTTTTTTTTATTTTATTTACGCTATAAATTCATACAAGGCAAGAAAAAGCTAAAATGTTATGAGTGTTCAAAAAACCGGTTATTCCCTTCGAAGAAAGGCAAGGCTTTTGGCTTACTCAAGTTTACCTGGGTGGTTTCGTTGCCTGAGAAGAGTCCGCCATTTCAAGACAACACAACAAAAATTCAGTGTCTTTCTTCACCTGCATAAAAAAAGACACAGGGCATCATTTTCGAGGCTTGTTACTTCTTTACAAGCACAAACATTGTTCTAGTTGCTGTGTGTGAGTTTTCAAGGGTTGAGAAGTCAATTTCTTTACAAAACAAAAAGATTATTACTCACGTTTTCGGCACAACGCGAAACACTTCGCCTTGGCGTTCTGAACGTCAACATGACGCAGTGGCGAGAGGGCAATGACATGCGCAGAATACTCGTTTGTTGGATAATCACTTCCGGCGGCGTCCCAAAGCCACCGCGTCCTCGTATCTTAAAGTCCCTATTAACGGTCGCGGCTCGCGATGCATCGAGGGTGATAATGAGCCTTTAACAACTGAAGAATAGGCTTAAACTATTTTTGTTGTTAAAGATAGTCGATAAGTGGAATACGAATTCCGGAATCAGCAGCAGATACATATTTATTAGAATTGCAGGAAATATCTGGACAAAAGGTTGCGCACATAAGCAAAAAATAATGTAGTTAGATGATAATGATAACGATAACGATAACGATAACGATAACAATAACGATAACGATAATGATAATGAACGGCTAGTAGTAAGGAGAACTTATGTACGAAATGAAAGACTTGTACAAAAAAGTCGCCTCTTGACAAGGATATCGATTGGACCAAAAAGCTAGTGCACGGCATTGGACATGCAAGAAGTGAAACTGGAATCGTCTTGAGAAACAAGCGATGGGAAATTAACTATGGTTTAAGATAGACTAGACTAAAATTTGCACTAAGAACGTTTTGGATTTTTGTTCCTTGGGACACTAAACCTGCTCTTAAAAAAAAGATAACGATTTTATTTTCCTGGGCCCGGTTGTTCGAAAGCCGATTAATCCTAATCCAAGATTAAAAATTAACCAAGGATTTTATTTCTCTATCCACAAACGTTGTTCAGTGTTGATATTCTGCAAAAGTTTAGATTAGATGACGTCAATCCTGAAAAGCGAATAGCAGCACAGGAAACTTTCATCCGAACGTTAAAAACCGTAACCAAAATTTACGCTAATCCTGGATTAAGGTAATCAGCTTTCGAACAACCGGGCCCTGGTTTTCTTTTCTATTAGCCAAAACAGAAACACGAGCTTCCCCTGTCAATCGTCACCTGTGTTGGATGTGGTCTGTCGATCTTAGGATGTGCGCTGACACTCTTCACGTACGCATTCTTACCGTAAGTATAAAATTTGAATCATCGGAAAGACAGTTTTATTATCTAAAAGCTACAAACTTCTTGTTCTTTCGTTCATGAGACATCAAGCTGTTTGCCTGGGGCCGGTTCCTGAAAGGTGTAATAACTCTATTCCAGGGATAAATCTGCCTTATTCCAACAGGTATTCCTGGAATAAGGCAGATTTATCCCTGAAATAGAGTTCTTACATCTTTCAAGAACCGTCCCCAGGCTCAATTAGCATTTCATTGGTTTTTTTTGTTCCTTGCTAATTGGCTATGAGCTTCAAGTGAAGAAATGAACTAACTTTAATTTGGGAAGTAATTAAATATTGAGAGGCTATCATTATCGAAAATCGCTCTCTTAATTTCAAATAACATTGTTTTGAACCAAGCAATTATAATTTCCGTCCATATAGGGACTATCTAGAGTTGCTCAATGGTGCATGAATTGTAAACTGTATACTGTAATGTTTAATATTAATTACTGGCTAGCACTGATAGAGCAAGATTTATAATGCGCACATATGTCCCCGTTCTTACCTCTTTTCTTCTCATTTTAGTTGCATTGCATGCATTAGCTTTATTCTAAACTCACGCGATGAAATACAATTTACCGATTCGCGAAAGGATGGACTCAACAGCAAATGGGAACAGTAAACAAAAACAGTCAATAACGACTGCCAAAAGCCCACACACAGCTGTACAAACAGGTTTATCAGTTGTTTAGTTCTATTTTGATGTGGATAAGCGGTCATGAAATGCACTTATTTTTGCAGGAGTCTTCGATCACAGCGTCACTTCATTCACATAAATTTGGTGCTTGCCATTTTGCTTGCTCAAGTCTTGTTCCTCGTGGCAGCATTTGGAGTCAGACCAGACAGATCACAGGTGAATTGCTTCTTAATGAAATTCGTTTTCATCAGAATGCTCAGATGTTCCGAACAGTGTTAAAACCATTAGGTTAGATGGTACATCGTTTTTAATTTTGTTGCTAATGTTTGCAGTACTCTTCTTTCGTGTTTTGTAGGTAGCTTGTTATTGCATTTCAGTTGGTTTATTCTTCTTCTTCCTTTGCGTGTTCTCGTTGATGCTTGCTGAAGGAATTCATATTTACGTCATGGTGGTCAGAGTGTTTGGTTCTGAAAGAAGAAGAAAACTTTACTATCTCTCTCTTGGTTGGGGTAATTAAGAAAAACAGTTTTTCTCATATATTGAGTAGATAATCAAGTTTTTTTGTTAATTTCTTGAACTGCTCTGTATTAATCGCAGCAAAACATCGTTAAGTAAATGCAGTTCTTTATGACCGTGTCCCCAGTATGTTTGGTTCTGAAAGAAGAAGAAAACTTTACTATCTCTCCCTTGGTTGGGTTAATTAAGAAAAACATTTTTCTCATATATTGAGTGGGTAATCAAGTTTTTTGTTAATTTCTTGAACTTGTCTGTATTAATCGCAACAAAACATCGTTAAGTAAATACAGTTCTTTATGACCGTGTCCCCAGTATGTTTTCAAAATCAATTGCTATGGACCGCAAAATAAACTGTTATTCAATCCTTAACTCGTTCCGCCATTCCATGGTTTTTGCTCGTTCGTTCGTTCATTCATTTCTTTGTCCGTTTGCACGAATTGAATCTTACGAATGTAAAGCAAAACGCATTCGCAGTAAATACGCCCTTTGAAAACTGTCATCGGAAAAGCGAAGACTACCAATCAAGAGCAAAGGACCGGCGACCGGTTGGCTCAGTTGGTAGAGCAACGGACTACCGTGCGGGAGGTCGCGGGTTCAAACCCCGGCCGGACCAACACTCAGGGTCTGCAAATAGACATCTGCAAATAGTCTCTAGTCTTCTAGGATAAGGACGATAAACCGTAGGCCCCGTCTCACAACCATTCATAATTGATTCTGTGGGACGTTAACTGAGAATCCACACACTGTTCGAAAAGAGTAGGGGACGTAGTTCTCGGTGTGGTGGTCTATCTCTCATCTGATGCTTGGGTTGGTAAATGCTCGGAGATATTAGCTGTATAAGCTACTCTAAAATCCGAGGGTAAATAAAGTATATGTAGGTGTGTATGTAGGTATGTAAAGGACATGATGGAGTCGTGGGGGTACATTCAGATCAGATAAACACTGAGCCAACTCACTTCACCTATTCCTTGGCACTCATGTTTTCGTCTTCTCGCATCTCAGGTCTCCCATTGATCATCACTATTGTTGCTGTTGCGATCTTTCAACCGAGGCTTCTCTCCAGAGAAATGTAAGAGCAATCGAAACGTCTATTATTAAAATACCATATAAACTGTTCTCCTACACATACTTATGCTCGTGCAGTTGAAGCTTAAAATATTATAAATAAAGTGAAAATCGAAACAGGTTTTCCTTGTATCCCTACCATTAAAGAAAGTGAGGAGGGAGGGGAGGGGGCCCTTATTTTGACCGAGGGGGTGGGCACTTATTAGAGAGTGGGCTCTTATTCGAGGAGAATAAGTGTACAAGCATGTCTGTTGTACAAAGTCAAGAATAACAAGTGCCAACGAGTATCAAGAGCTTATGCACCAGAGAATGAGAGAATAATTGCCACCAATGACAAGCATCTGACACGAAAGCTATAACGCTTTGTGTTTTAATCGAGCTTAAAGAGGCACTGCCGCCTAATTTGCAATAGCTGGACGACAAAACGAAAACATTAAACCAGGAATGTGCACGTTAAATGAAGCTGCTGGTGGTCTTATCTTTCACCCTTTCCGATTATAAGGAATCGGGGATGTATTTCCCTCATGATTTTCTACTACAAACAATATTAGGACTACTATTTTTGTTTTTTTCTTTCTTAGTTGCTGGTTGTCAATTGAGACTGGAGCTATTTGGAGTTTTGTTGGTCCCGCTATATTTGTCATGATGGTACGTGTTTTCCTAGAACAACAAACCACGCCCAGATTATATCCCAGACCCTCTCAATTGATGTCTTGTTATTCAATTAACATCTCCAGGTTAATCTCATCATTCTTATATTGGTCATGAGGGTTACTTCTAAGATGCTAAACGAAGAATCATCTAGCATCAGGTAAGTTCAGAAATAAAATTGTGATCCATATATGTTTGTTTGTTTGATTGATTTTTCAAGGGGAGATATGAGATGTGACTAATACAGACGCGCCAAAACTGAATGCATAAAATCAGATACGTGGACAAAAACTTCACTGGCTGGGCATAAAATGGGACCATCTAATAAATAACTGACACCCGTTTCGATAATTCAATTGCTACTAGGCTTCAAGTGATAGCTGTATAAAACAACCACCCCTTCCCCCACCCCTCCCCCCCCCCCCCCCCCAAAAAAAGCACAAGTTGCATTAGGTTCATGTCAGGAATATTCTTGTTTTGGTTCTGTTTACCTAACCCTTGGGGCCTACTTGTGTGCTGGATTAATTGTGATCACCATACAAACAACTCAGCTAAGTTGATGCAGAAAAAACACATCGTCTGTCTTTGGGTAAGCACACAATTTGTTGCTTCGTCTTTTTTAACGCAATAGTATAAACAGGGTTCAACTGCTTTGACGAGATCAGTTGTTCTCTTTTGTCATTTTTTCTTCTACAAAGATCCTTGGCAAAGGCATTTGTGACACTTCTTCCAATCCTGGGTCTGACATGGACATTTGGCCTTCTTGCTGTCGACAGCAGTTCTGTGGTGTTTGAGTATCTTTTCGCATGTTTCAACTCCTTTCAGGTAGCTGGATTGACCTTTTCCATACCTTTCTTGTCAGGGACATTATTAAAGGGGCATTGTCACGCTATTGTAACATAACTTTAAAAAGCTTAAAACTGCCAAAGCATCAGTGGAAACCTTAAAATAATGGTCTAGTTTTGCTGCCAAAGACTGTAGTACTGCATTGATACTATAAACCCCTGTATTCCATCAAAGATGACGAGGATGGAAATGGATTGGAAATGAGTATAATGTTTAACTCTCCCTGATAAAATTTCATTGGAATCCATCTTGCTGATTCTGTAGGAGCATTCTTTTTGCACGATAACAGGTAAAAGACAGTAATTTTGGCAGAATTGAGCCGAAAACAGCAAAGAAACCGGTGACAGTTCTCCTTTAATACCCGTCTAAGTCTCACTTGAATGATGGAAGGGTTAATCAAAGTCAAATAACTATTAACTGCCTCAACTTTTAACCTCTGATATCTCTCTAACGTGGGACTACAAGAATCTGCAACCATTATGCCAAAGACCTTACAAAGTTTTGTTTGCAAGGCGCGACTAAGAAGATCAAAGTTTAAGTTTAGAAGGCATAGAGAAAAAGAGCACATAAAAAAGCCTAATAAAATGCAAAAATAGCTATTTTCTGACAATTAGCTTTCCCGACTCTCGAACGAGACCGCCTTTGCATATTTTACGGTAGTTGTTAATGGATCATCATAGGTTCACACCACGCATGAGTAAACTCTTTCCCTCGTTTATGCTTTAGGATCATCGCTGTTTAATGCCCTAGTAATATTCAAAGACTCGTCTCACTATTTGATTTTTATCGACAGGGATTTTTAATATTTCTGTTCTATTGCGTATGGAACACAGAGGTTAGTAGTGCTTTTCGGCATGCGGGCCTGAAATATGTTTACATGAGATGAACCATTGAGGCCCCAAGAAATCACACGCCGGTGACCTAACTAATAAACCACCAGTTCAAAAACCATTTTATAATTACTTCAGCGATCACAATTGGACGATTTGTTTTTGTCTCTTTTTTTTGGGAGAGGGGGTGGGGTGAGGAGATGATTGTCATGACATCTTTGTTACCTTTCCATATTGTCAAACGTCTCATGGTACCACACACTGCAATGAAGACTTACCAAGCCCTTTCTTCCGGCGTAGATAATAAGGGCGATGTTGAAAACGGACTCGTTTTGTTCTTAGCCTTCACCAGTCAAAGCCATGTTTCAAACATGAACCCCTTCAATTTTGCACTTTTTAATTTATTAATTTTATTTTTCTTGTATGAAATTCTAGGTAACGAGAGAACTTAAAAGGAAACTGCGCAATATTGAAGCAAAGAGACACCCAAATTCGGCCTCAAACCCTTCCCATGTGCCAAGAAAACCTCTACCTGAAATAAAGTGTCCTAATTCGCCTCAGGACAAGACCGCAGAGGAATTAAATCACTTTGAAACGAAGTTATAAATGGAACATGCAAAAGACGGAGCTACATTTTGTTACCTCTATCAATTTGTTTTCTAACTGGGAACTGCAGCGAAAAGTATTCATTTGGGTGTTGAGGAACCTAAAAGTTTGAGAGGATTAATTTGAAATAATCATAGTTGAATGACACTGTAACGCAAACCTCAAACCTTTCGTAGCAGTAGTGCGTCATCGACGTAGGCTAAGTTATTGTTGAAAATCTTTCATATTGAAGTAAGCTTGCGCACTGATCACGACAAACGCTGTTGTCGGTAATCAGCGGGATTGGGACACCTTCCATGCATACCCTTTTCAGAGATCAGCCAAACTTCAGTCAGTTGTAATGATCAAAGCTAAAGATAAGTTTATCCTTTTTTTGTCTTGTTGTGCTTTGTTGTTGCTGTTTTTTTTTTCTAACGGCGATTTAAAGGAACTACAATAATATTACAAGATAGTGCCTGGGACTTAGTAGCTGGTCTATTTTAAACCTCAAGAGAGGACAAGAGAGGAGGCTTATCGAAGACAGTGATTTTTTTTATTTAGGCGGACTAAATACCTGAGACCGTTAAATGAGTTCCATATTGAGGAGAACCTTTAGGACAACTTGATATCTAGAATAGATATGGGTTGCGATAGTAAGACCACTGTGCTGCCAAGTGATCATGATGGATGTGTGGAGGCACTGTTCAAAATGCCGACTGCCTTTGAGCACAGGGCACCCAGACAATCTGTTTGTGTGACCCTTTGTTATTTTATAGTAAATATATGGGATTTACCGTATGCTTCACGCTTTAGCGATGAATCGCTAAATATATGTATTGAAAAACGCTAAATAAAAGTTAAATTGTCTTGCCTGTGGTGTATTGTCGTCCTTTTGCCTCAATACTGATATTTTAAAATGATTGAAAAATGATTTCTTATGAGGCACAGTCGGCGGCGAAGACAAAACCCGACAAAATCGCTTAAAATATCAGTATTGAGGCAAAAGGACGACAGTACACCACAGGTAAGACAATTTAACTGTTATTTAGCGTTGTTCAATACATATATTTAGCGATACGTCGCTAAAGCATGAAACATACGGTAAATCCCATATATTTACTATAAAATAACAAAGGGTCACACAAACAGATTGTCTGGGTTCCCTGTGCTTTGAGGTCCACCAAATGTGACGGCGCCTCTTTAAAAGACGCCGCGTGAAGCAATGATTACTGTACGTTAATTTATAATTTAAGTCAAGTCAATTCCATCGGCAGTCACCTCTTCTATATCACCTGGCCAACAGTAAGCCGTTGGCCTTCTCTCCTTTTTCTCCCCCACACGTAAAAGAACCCAGGCACACACCGGCGCGTGTTTCTCGGTGTTGTGGCTAGTCCTGTTGTAGGAAAAGCTAGCCTCACATGGTTACTGTAACTAATTGCAGCAGTGAAACTCATCACTTGGACCAATGCTCACTAAAGCATGGAGTTCACAGGTTACGCAGAGTTGCGGTTACGCAGAGTTGCGGTTAGTGATTTCTGACGACCGCAGTGAAGTCGTCTGAATAGGGTCTTGTTATTTGCGGCTCATTTTGGCCGCGAGGAAAGGAAAAAAATAGAAAAGGCATAACAGTTGGAGTTCACCCCTTTCCAGTTTCTGACCTTTTTTGGTCAATTGTGCTGTTCAGAAATTTACAAATTAGCTGTGACGGCGAACTCTCCTTGTAGTGCAACATGAATTATTTGTCAATTGGCTCGGTTTCCTTTGGTCTTTTCAGGTGAATATATTACATAACCCCTCATTATTATTCACTGTCGGAAAAGTTGGTGGCGGCTTTGATTGTAAGAGGGGAGTGCGGGGCTAAAACAATAGCTGATAACAATGCAATATATATTTCCCCTGCTCATATTCCCCTCGACTTAGTCCCCTGCTCATATTCCCCTCGACTTAGTCTCCCATCCGCTTGTAAACTCTAAAGAAAAACAAAGAAACACAGAGGAGATGTCAAACAGTTACCGACCACGCGGTGGTCTTTCTTGTGTTAGTCGGTATCTAGTCACTGCTTCGTTTAGCAACCTCTTCGTCGGCAATGGCTTGTGTACCGCGTTTTTCCCCTTTCTCTCCTCCATAACCTCTTCGTGGGGCTTACTCGCTGCAACGACATTGGTAGCGGGTGGACCTTCAATCAATAAATCATTTTCTCTAGGAGTGTTAAAATCCGAAACAGCATTTTCAACGTCCTGGCTGTGAGTCTGACTTTTCCCATTCACAAAGCAAACCTATCTTCACCATCGCTCATCGTTGTTTAGAATGTTTGTGCTAGGCGAGAGCTCACTTTTCTCAAAATTGAACGGCAATCGTTCAACTACGTGACTGTTGTGTACTGAATGCACTATTATTGCAAAAGTAACAAACATGTTTACCACCCATACCAGCAGACAAAAGAAAACGTCTTGTCTATACATATTGTTGTGTAAATAATACAGAACTATATTCAATCCCACTGTGTACCAGTATAACAAAACACATTGTCTACGCATTGTTGCAAAAACAAAATCGAAAATAAAAAAGTAAAACATGTTTACAGTCGAAACCTCACCTCCTACAATCTACCATCAAAAGTATTTTTAAAATAAAACACGACCAAGTAGAAACTAAGTTTTTCGTTATTTAATGGCCTTCTATTTCTTTTAGAAAACCTCAACAACTGACAAATAAGCATGTTATTTACCTGTCCCTCGGGGGTATGTGATATATTCACCTGGCACCGCCCCTCGGGCTACTCCCTCGGGGCGGTACCAGGTGAATATATCACAGGCCGTGTTTTCACTAGGTCGATTAACTAGCTGAACATTCGGCCTAGGTGTTTGCTTGAGACCGACATTAGCTAGTTAAACATGACATCTGTTTTTACTGGAAAATTTTAAGCATACAAGCATACAAGGTTTTTGTTTCGAAAGAACCACGAAGCGAGCGTCTGGACAATAATTCTGCCAGATTGTTTGGCAGGGATCTGTCACTACACGCAATGCGATTGGCTGCGATATTTGTCAGGACAAGTTAAAACATCTTGCGAGGTAGTATAACTCTGCGTGAGTTTCCTGTGATAAAGGCGAGAAAACCCGTTGTTTTTCCTTGTGAAAACAATTGGCATTGTTAACTCGCTAAACACTAGACAAAGTGTTTTCACTGTATTTCCGGACTTTTCTGACTTTTTATCTAGCTAAAATTGTATACATACCCCCTCGTTCCAGGTAAATAACCCTTACTTATGAGGGATATGTTAACTGTGTTAAGGTGATGTTACACGAGATTGTCATATTCTGTTTATTTTGGCTGCCGAGTAGATCTCGTCAGTAGATCCTACGTAAGCTATCAGTGTTAACTATTGTTGGCGGTCCTTTGCCTAGTTATTAGGGACCTTAAGCAACGAGGACCACAACGACAACGAGGACGCCACAAACAATAGGTTTAACGAGCAAAAACAATGGCTCTGCGCGTGAGTTTTGCATTTTGGTACATTTCTTTGCAGTCCTCTGCATAGCAACAACGTAAAATGACCATATGAGAACGTGAGCGCATGACGGCAAATGTTTCTTTGTTTTTCCTTTCTTTGACGTCGTCCATAGTAATTTAGTTCCGGGACTTTTCTCCAGAATATTCCAAGTTAACCAAATTGGAATACTGATTGCGAAAGAGTTACGGAAACGAGAACTTATATTTTAAAATGTCGTTTTCGTTGCCGTCGTCGTCGTCGTTGCTTTGACTTCAGCGTAGTTTAGGACCGTAGGTTTTTACAGATCCGATATGCCGTGTATTCCTTTCCCATGGTTTTTTCCATGCGTTTTACTGAGGGAAGATTGGTGTTGGCCTTTACGAGACACCATCGTGACATTCTGGATTCCTTGTTATCTGGCACACGTGGTGTGACAACGCGTGACTCGGATGACAAAAGAGTCCAAGGTACGGACTGACTTGATATCGTGAACGGGTCAATTTTGCCACTTATTTGCGTCGGCGTGACGCTAGCGTCATTTGTTAAGTTTTTTTTTCACGCCGTGCTGGCGAGTCCTAAGAAGGGCGAAACAGCTGTCCGCGGTTACTTTATCGAGTTTCGGTCATGTTGGTATCTCTCCAAGTGAACCTTTTTCACGTAGTATCAGCCTTGCAATTGCCATATTCTGTTTCTTTTGGCTGATTAGATATCTTGTAGATCCTAGGTGAGCTATCAGCATTATTGTTGGCGGTCCCTTGCTTTACTTATTACTTTTACTTCATCGATTTTCAACTCCGATTTTTAATGCCAATTTGTAATCCATTTTACACGAGACAACTTTTAACGCATGCATGAGTAAAGGGGTTAGTTTCTAAAGAAACTGTGGTGCTGCGTCGGTGGGGGAGTGAAACACGAAAATTTGGTCAATTTACATTATCAACTCCGTTGAGAAACCAAATTTTCAACTTTTAACCCAACTTTGTTGCGGCAACGGTAGGCAACAGTATGTTACACGAGACGATTTTTAAGTTGATATGGTACCCTAGAAAATGTATGGAAATCATAGGTTTTTTGTTAAATGTGAGTTGGGGGTTGGGGGCAGTATTTAAACTCTTATTTCCCCAAAGATTTTGATGGAGGACTGGGCATTGTTATGCATGTATCTTGTAATGTGGCAGCTGATCACGTGGCTATACTCGGCGCATTTGAGCTCACTCTCTGGTCGGCCGAATCATTTGCAGAATTTGCTGTGGAATGTGTCAAAATTGCCCTAAATCACTGAGTTTTGGGTCATTTGCTGGTGCCGGGGCTCTTCATCAAGGGCTGAGAAGGCTTAAGGAGGCGTTATACCTGGATGTTGATGAAATAAGAAGTGATTTGATGAAGAAATTAAAAAGGGAAAATAAGGCATACACAAACACTCAGACAGTCCACTACGACACAGGTGCATGTCAGGTTGAGAACGAACTGTTTGGTGTTTATCCATTAATTTTTAAGCTCCAAATTTAATTTTTAATCACCTTAAAATCTTCATTTTTCTCACCATCCCTTTCAATCCCTCTCCTCTCCCACCTTCTCTTCTTCCTCACAAACACTGTAAAAATCACCCAATATATATTTATGGGGTTATGTGCTACAAAACTATGATGGGTTTTTTGGACGGCATGAAATCTCGAGAAGATAATAAGGTTTAAAGGTAAAAAAGTGATAAAAATGTAGCATTCAGGTATATTGCCCCCTTAAACGTTGCCAATTCCAAAGAACCGCTTATTGGCACTGCGAATGCAATAAACTTTGTTGCAACGCTCACTTCAATCTGCTGACAGTTTGTTGTTCGTGGACAAGGAGTCCACCGGGCTCTAATCTTCACTGGCGGAAGTTTCAGTTTCTGAAGGTGCCCAAACAACTATTGGTGCAGGATTGAATCCGGGTCGGAGACTTAGAAGAAAATGGTAAATTGTTTTGGACGAGCCTTTCCCGCTCAAAGATATGTGGAATCTCCCAGGATGCAACGGGGCCAGATTCTTGTTGTTTGGCTGCTTGGTTGAGGTTCGGTGATAAAAAGGGAGCTGAGAGAGCCCTTGTTTGCCTTTTCCCCCGAAACTTCCTTTTAATTTGGAAGCAGAAGAGTTGTTTTGTAATGTTTACTCTCTGAATAAAGGATTCAGTTGAAAAAAGATTTGTCCAGACTGCTCGTTTGCGAGGTAAGATTTTCATTTAATTCTTGCACCAGTTTTGAGCTGATATATTGTTTACATCCCATCTCTATGCTATTACTTTGCTGGAGAACTGCACTGTCATGCCTCAGTTTGATATTTTTTCCCTTTGCTTCATGTGTAACAAACGCTTTTACAAATTGCTGGAAAAGATGGCAAAACCTGACCACAGCAATTTTTTCGTGATCCTATGCAGGTTTGAAATTTGAAACTGGCTTGGAATTTGTAGATGGCAACAATTATTTACCTTCCTTTTACAGCTTTTAAGGGATCAAATTTGAGGTAGACAAACCTTGTATTGAATAAACCAGAATAAAGCCAATCTTTTGAATTGGTCTTTCATAACATTTGAAAGATTGATGGTAGATATAGGCAGAAAATACAAAATGAAACTTTGAAGATTTTTCTCTCTGAAAATAACAAGAGTCAATCCACAAGTTTAGGTTCATATCATAGATCAATATAAAGATAATTTGTAAAAAAAATGTTTTTTGCCTCTCTGATTACTGAAGAATTTTTGCTCATTTGTTGTTACCGAGGAAGCACTATTGAAGACATCTGACGAAAGCTTGTTCTGTTAGCATGGCAACAAGAGTCTCAAACATCATTGAGTTGCATGATGGTGGTTTCTTCTGCATGAGTTTGATTTTGGAGAAAAAAGTAGTCTAGGGTACCATAGCACCTTAAAACATTGTCCGCAACGTTCGAGCCCAAGCTCCTGCTCGACAAATATGGTGGACAGTGAGTGTATCTGAATCTTGGTACATTCTGGGACGTTGGTGCGTTGAAAGTTACCGGCGGAGGTGTTACACGCACCAACGCCAACAAAATTTGGGCAACAATGTTGCATGTCACGCGAGACAACTTTTAACGTAACAATATGTTGCGTTAAAAACCGGCGTTAACCGATCGGCTTTTAGCATCACCTTGATCTGATCTACCAACTTAAGCCAACAATATATATATTTTTCTCTTGACTACTATAGACAAGACGACTGAAAAGTGCATAGAAACGCTAACCGTAGAGAAAGATGTGGCATGTAGCACAATTCCCTGAATTGAACTATTTCAGAACTCCGTGAGGCCTTGTGGGCCATATCGCATTGCACATCGTGTAGCACTTTGTAGGTCTTCCTTTGTTTCCTTGAAAGGGAACCGGCTAATCACGTTCAAAGTCAACTTCTTGTTTCTCGAGACAAATCATTTGCTATCATTATTGTTATTTTAAGTACTTTAAATTGTATTATGGAGTTGGTTTGAATATTATTCGTCTTATTCCTCTGGGAGTGCAGAAGTGTGCGAAAAGTATACGTGTTACAAACATGATCTTGCTTTATCGGAAGTGTTTTTTTTTTTTTTTTTTATGACGATGACCAGACTTGATGGCGCATTCGATGTCCAAGGATCGGCCTACGTATGCGATACAAGAAAATACCAATATTTTGGGGCAGCAGGGGATAGAAAAGTATTTCGTTTGAGGCCGTTATACTTATAGCACCATCATGTATTCGCGCAAAGATGGCGCGAAATTATTTAACAGTAGCACAGCAGATTAAACCGTCTTTTCCTTCGAAAGAAAGCTCTCCCTTATCAAAGTGTGATAAATTGAATGTATATATCAGATCTCGTATCATTTTGCACGGATAACCATTTTTACTGAGTTTGGTCGTGAAACAGCGAATTGCGAATTAATGCCCCGGTGTTCCCTGGTTTATTTCTATATTGAGTCGCTTTCCGACCCTTAGGCTGTACCAAAATAGCCTTCAATAGTGTATCTTTTCATCCAGGAGGTTTAACCGGAAAGATTTCCGTTGACCTTGACACATAATAATAGAAAATGTCTGGTAGGCCTTGCGTCTTGCCAAATTAACTAATTTGGCGAAAACCACAGGTTGAAGAACCGGAACTTTATTATTGTTGTTACATGAAAACAACAACTCAGTGAACGGAGCTTCACTTTAAGGACATAAACAGAAATACACAACAAACAAACAAACAAATTAGTCTTTCATCTCTTACCCTGCATAATCCTTTTCGATCCTCTGCTGTATTCTCTGAGCCGACTGATCGGAAATGGTAATTGTTTAAAGGGATTGCGCGATATTTTTGCCAATCACTTTCGAAGTACACTGAGAAATTACATAATACACAATATTTGAAGAACAATGATATTTCGTTCGAACTTTTTACTTTGGAGAATGGTCCGTGATGAGATCTTAAATATAATTGAGATAGCAAATGTATAATTAGTTCGAAATATGCAAACACATAGGTTGATGCAAACATCGTTAAATTGTTTTGGACTATTTGTTTTAGACACTATAATTGTGTACTTAAATTTCGTAACACAGCACTTCTCTAAACAGTTGTTGTACTTAACCCAAGAAGGGAAACAAATACAGAGTGCATTGGTATAGGAAAAGGGCAATGAATATTCGCTTTGTCGACCTCCATCGGTGATCAGTCAGTGGGGGGTCTTAACACTCTCAAAGTGTAAAACATTTTTGTATCTCCAGCCGTTCGAGATTCTATCAGTATTGACTCGTGATTGGCCGCATAAAGTTTAAAGAGAACCACTTTTAGCCACACGGGACACGATGGCAGTGATAACGTTTCCATTCCAATGTGATATTACCACGTCTGTCAACTAATCTGGGATTTTGGAGGCGTGATGCTTCTTGACAATAAACTGCACGCTCTGTTCTCTTGGGTTCAATTTCGCTATTTTAGTAACAGAGAATTTAAGGTTAGGCGGTTTGTCCAGTAATGAAACATTTGTATAAACGAGAACGTCAAGCTTCTTATAAAACAACTTAAGTTACAAACCACAGGTCCTTCGAGACATGAACTGTCTCAGGAAGTGTTATTGTGACGTCAGCCAATTCAAGTGAAGGTGACAAAGGGTCAAAGAGCAGATCGGAAGAAAACAAGTGCTTCAAAGGAAATCATTTAAAATATGCATTCCTCCACGTGTAATATCAGCCGATTTGATTACTATGACAGCGTTTTGCTCGAGCGACTCCGTCCTAGTTGAGTGTTTGTGGCAGTCCTGTTCTTGAATGTAGTTCTTGCGCTCCATTCTGGCGGAGAAAATGACTAAAGAGAGACGAGCTCCTTCCCCTGTCGACCAGGGTTCTCATTTACATATGGCGATAAAGCTTTTAAAAGCGGAAAACGCGAACCTCGAGAAGATAATAATTCTGCTGAAGACGGAGAATCAAAACATGCAGCGTAAGATGAAGGAGATGGAATATCAGAACGATCGATATAAAATCACCCAAAATCAACTCAAGGCCGAGGTAAAGAGAGAAAAGGAGATGGTGCGATACTTGCACAATTTGAACAAGAAATACGAGCGAACGCTTCAAAAGAAAGAAGCAGAGAGCAGACAGCTGCGAAAGGAAGCCAAAGAAGCCGAGATGAGAGTTCTGAGAAAGGACAGCAGAGATGTCAACAACAACGCAAAGGAAGCGAACGATACGGAAGTTCGCAGACCGCAACCACCTAAACGGTCTGATTCATTTAAACGAAACAAGGATCTTGCGGCTATAAAAGACCAAGGAATAACACCCGCTAGCAGTAGCAGTAACCAGAACGCTAGTGTAAAAGCCAAACCGGCGCCCCATGTCACACCAGGCTTAAAACAATCAAACTCGAACGACGATATAGCTTGTGAATGGGAGGATGTTACGGACGTGTTAGGATTTTTAAACGAGAAGGTCAACCAGTTCGAGCGGTTGCTATTGGAGACTGGAGGTTCAAGTAAATCTGGTTCGGGTTCAGGATATTCTTCATCAGACTCTTTGACATCCACGAAGTCAAATGTGTAAAAATTGCGTAATCGTTTTCAACTCATGATCAGCGGCTATCGCTGTTGCTGTCCTGGTAATTCTCAGGTGCAAATTGTTATCACTCAACGCGGCTGATCAAACGCCAGCTTTGGAATAAAAACCTTTTATCGGATGCAAAGACTGCTCTTATAAACAAATAGCAATTGTTGGGAAGTGTCCTTGTATGATACATGCTACTTTACATGTCAAGAAGGCTTATTACTCGCATAGAGGTAAAATATTTACTGATAACAGATGAAAGAAATACCTCAAAGTGAAATGTTTTAAAGCATCCTCTGAAGATCAGGATATGTTTTACATACGCGTCACTCAGCTGACTCAAAGCACTGATATAATCGGTTCAAAAACTGCCCGAAAAAACATGCACAATATATATTTTTTTAATGTCCTGTTAAGTTTTAGTATCGTTTACCAACGCAAAACAGTTTCAATTGCATCATCTTGTGCTTAGTGCTAAGTAGAGTGTGGCTCACCACACGATGCGTGGCAATAGCGAGGAAACTGTATTCTAAGCAGTGTATGTAAATGTATCGTAACAGATTCTCGCTATTTTTACAAGTGCTGAAATGCTAGCTGCTTCCTGTCCCTCTGTTTGAAACTCGCGATTTTGTCAAAGGAAAATGTGTCTGTCTCCAAATACGTCACTCTTGTTACAGTTGTATTTTGTTTCTATTTAAAGATTAAAACTTTTTTTTTTTGGAAAGGCGTTTTATTTCTTGTTTGTTTCCAAAATTGTTTTTATTTAACAGTCTGTGGTTTGTTTATTGAATGTCATGGGCACCCTAATGAGACCTGCTTAACATATTGGCATCAGCGGAATGAAGTTTGACAGAGCCGCATGTCTGGATCACAGCCGAGTGTTTCTGTTCTTTATATTTCGAGTTCTGGTAATTATTCTTGACTGTAACCCTTACATTCACAATTAAGGACCTCTTTCTGAACACTTTCAGGTATTTTTTAAAGTTTTGTCTTGAATGATTAGGTTACGTACATGATGTTTGCTCTCAGTGATCAATTGATTTATTCTCATCAGCGTTCGGCCGTTGTCTTTGTTGTGCCATTCTGTAGAGAAGTTTGAAGTGGATAAAATCTTACAGCTGGTGAATTTGATTTGAAAACTAAACAAAGCTTTTAATTGTTCTTTGATACGGCACCCCTCCCACCAGTCCCCGCGCGATTTTCTTCCCTCGTTCTCAGTCTAGAACAGTTGCATTTGGTGAGTGCCTAAAAGAGACCTGCAAATTCGTCCTTCGCCGGTAGTCATCAAAATCTTTCAATGTGATATGTGAGTGAACATCAATACTACTGTCCCAAATCACGCTCGCGATCGATTTGGCCAAAGTGCAGGATCTATTGCTCTTGTTGTCACAACTGCACCTATCTTTGTCGCTGGAACATGTCATCGATTATAAAATGACACGAGCACAATGCAGAGCTATTTAAAGGCTTTATAGGATTTTGTTTTGATGAGATATCAAAAGTTAATCCAGAATCTTGAAATTATCTCTTATGGCTCAGGAAATTCCTAAAACCGAAGAAATGCGATTTCCTCTCTTACAACAATAGAAAGTGGGAAATAGTTTTTACGTAATAGTCGGATTCATTAATTATAAGCTGGCCTCCTAGTCCGTGTAAGTGTGACATGGACGAAGCCAAAATAGTTGAGAGCTAACGGAATTTCATGACGGTACGTGGCATGGCAATTGCTGAAAGAAATAAAAAGCGTAATCAATGATGGACCAAGCTATTTACATGATTTATGATATTCTTGAAACATTTTCTTGGTTCAGATGGTTCCCTGATTTCCATTGATTCAATTAAGACTCTGAGTTCTCTTTGGTTTCCGACTGCTTCATGGTCATAAATTATATGGCCACTATATTACCACTTTAAATTATATCACATTTTAAGCTCGTCTTTGGTAGCGATTAAAGACGCTCCTGAAGGCTGCGAAGATATTTGACTGGTATGAACTGTTTCATTGCGATTATAGCTGAGCTGCTTCTTAGTGATTACTAAAGCCCGTGAAACTTGTACAATGTGGGGAACTGTATCAGGGAACTAAATTAGTGGGCATGAAAATCAAATTCACGTCCACATCATGCGCTTCCGTTCTCGACAATTCAAGGCCTCAAATAACTAAGTGGTCATTTCACGTTGCCTTTTTTACAGAGGACCCACCTGCGAAGAAGAGAGGCTCAATACTCCTATCCTCCACGGCAAAACTGATCCAGCATAGATTTTCAGCTTTATTGTTTCTTTTTTTTTTTTTATGGGCGAAAGGATCCAACTCAGTGTCGGCTATGCGGCAGATCATGAGAAGCTTCATTCAATACGGAACACGAAAAATTTCCGCAGTAACGAAATGAGAAATGAGGGCACTGCACTTGGAAATTTTCCCTAAACATGACATGACCTAAAATCCCTTCTCCTGAAACAAACAAACAAACAAAACTTCTTGCCGGACGAAATCTTACCTCTCTGAGGCCACGCTTGCTCTCTAAGCCTTGCCTAGTAAAAAGGGATACCGAGGCAGGCAGCGTCGTTGGGTGGCTATTTGTAGTGTTAGAAAGGCTCCAACAGGCTGTTAGACTCAAGTGACTTTATGATACCTCTCAGAGTGTTTCGTCCAAAAGATAGTCGTGATTACCTGAATTGTAGACTATGTCACTCTAGGTAGAATAGGTCATAAGAAACAGGCTCGAAAGCTGGTTTGTTCATCGGTAACTGCAAAAGCAATTGACTAAAGTTTCAGCCGACCAGAAAGATAGCTATCTAAGTAGTGCAGTAGTGTTTTTAATTTGGCGTGTCTAAATGATCATGACTTGTACACAGCTGGCCACTAAAATTTGTACATGAGGGCAAAATATTGCATCACGGCTCTTTATTATATTATATTTCTATTTTTTATGATTATAAATATTATTATTATTATTACTATTATTATTATTTTGTTGTTGTTGTTTTATTTAATTGTTTTGCTGTTGTTGTTGGGCGGGGGAGGGGATGAGTTAAAAGAAGAAGAAAGAAAACCTTTCACATCAAGTTAAGGTAGCATTTTTAAAACAACAACAACAACAACAAAAAAAACATATGTATATTTATACTGATTTAAGTGGTCAATGGGATTCTTTTCTGAATGTGCGTGTGTGTCATTCATAGGGGCGAGTGACGCCAACTTCACCCCCACGTCGTCGAAATTGAAATATGGCTTGGGTTAATGAATAACTAGGAAAACTGAAATCCCGTGACCTCATCGAATACCAAGCACGCGATATTTTTATCATCTCTATTTTGTTTATCTTGTATCTCAGTTTCACTCTTGACTCTTGATCCGCTTCTTCAAAGTCTGATTGTCGTCTGAAATTAAACAGTTCCATCAATTACCACACATGGATGAGCACGTTGAGTTTCTCAAGATGGAAAACAAAAAGCTTCGAGGCAGGCACGACGAACTGGAGTCGAATCTCACCGAGGAGCGAGAAATGGTTAAGTATTTGCATGGCGTGATCAAGAATTATCAACAGCTGCTTAAAAAACCCGACTCGACACGAAATCTTAAGACCTCGTCTCTTAAGGGGACTCGTCAGTCTGTCAGCGTTAGACGCTTCGCTTGTGAAGGCGGTGCAGAGGAATGTTTCGTAAGAAAGCTCGTTGAAATGAACGGTGATCAGACGAAGCGCAAGGGAGATAAAGAAAAAGATTTGCAGCGATCTGTGTTGTCGGAGAATGACTACAAACAAACCGTAGACACATCATACTGCGAATATGCAGACAGAAGCAATAGAAATCTGGAAAATGATAGGTTGGCGTCGAGATCCAACCCTAACGACAATATCCGAGCAGAACTAACAGCCGGCACAAGCAAGACATCCCGTAATGGAAGGGAAACCAAAAGTGGTCATAAAAATTTAGACTTCCCTTTAGTTTCGGACGCGGAAAGAGTAGGCGAGACGAAATCAAAACGCGAAAGAGGAAATGTTTTAAACGATATGACACAAGTGTTGGACTCGATGATGGCGAAGGCAATCTTATATGAGAACGATCTGAAACAGAAGGACAAACATTTGACAAAGATGGAGCGAAGGTATGAATATCTGGCAAGTATAGCACTGGGAGAAGAATCCGAGTGGTTGTGAGAAGAATTATTTTTAAAACGTGACTGGATGTGCTTCAAAACATTCCGGGTTTCAGGTTTAGCAGGTTTTGATTAAGCCGATTTAACTAAAACATATTTAAACTTCAGCCCATATATATGTCAATTAGAAACCGTTCAGTACAAACAAGAGTTACTAAGAAACCCTTTTTTTTAGGTTTCAGGGATAAAGTTTTTCAGTCAGCGATATCAAATTGAAATGTCCGAAATCACCATGTACAAAATTGGTAATTAGACAGTTCATTAACTTTTCGACTCACCATATCAAAATAAAATAGAAACTATAACCTAAATCGATACAGGTCATTGGCCTCATTGTTTTTCATTTGAATTATGGTAACTGTATTTCCTTTGATGACAAACAACCATTCTCAGTTGGCCAATATTAGTTAATGAATCCCACTGCCATAAAATGAACGAATCACGCTATATATGTAGAATGAACTGAAAGGGGGTTTTCTTGTTAAAGTCCTGATACTAGTATCGCAATCACACTGCTACTACGGTTATCATTGCTACCCCCTCTTCAATCTTAATTAATTTACCGATACTTTGGTTTGCCTCTGTGTACTGGGTTCTTTAGCTATCATCAATGATCATCAACCCATATATAAAGATATTGGGCTCTTTGGATATACGTTTGTTTAAATCTCTCAGACCCCCACGTGTGCATATGTTCTTGAATATTGCATTTATTATTTTGCCTTTAATTCATATATTAGACCCTTCTCAACATTTAGAGTCCCGCATACGACGTCGGGCAACAAATAGGAATAATTCAAAGGAGCACGGTCAAGATATTTTAGGTCATTCTCAGCGATATCAAAAAATGCACTTTAAATAATGCGAAACAGTGAAATAACAAATTTTCAGGGAAGATAAGCACCAAAGAGACAAGAATAAATGCAAATATGGCGAGGATGGTGAAGGATTTTTCGCATTATTTAAGTGTATTTTTTGATATCTCTAATAATGACCCAAAATATCATGACCGTGCTCCTTTAAGAGGAATAATCATGACACATCAAATTTAATTCACCCAGCAAAGTTCAACAGGCCTCACGCTCAAGATACATAAGCGAAAGCAGAAGAAGAAGAGCTGTTCATGTGCGGAATTTTAGAAACTTCAGCCGCATGTACAATAATTAGTAGCCAGTGCCCGAGTACCTTTTGCGCGGGAGAAATAAAGCGCGTGATTTTGATCGGCTCGCGCGTGGAGGAAGACGCAGCTGAAAAAAGGGAAAAGCTCTAACTCGCGCCTCATGCTGTGGACTAGGGCCTCAGTTTATGGAAGTGGCAATGTCTACTGAATTAGTTCACCATGGGGAGGGGATAAGCTGTGGTAGTTAATGCTAAATAGGCGGAAATTTGTTCTTATGCAAAAATATTAGATCCAAAGAGTTTCTGTAACTATTCGTGCGCAAAGGCACACAGCAGCTTACATTTTTCTGTATTTTCGTGGTTCGGATTCTCCTAACAATCTCGCAATTCCTGCCACAGCCGTCCTTTACCCCAGGCTATCAATCTTTTTCGGGGTGCGCTATTGATGATCATCTCCTCCGATCAGCGTATTCAGTGATTGGAGAGCTCGTTTGCTCGAGTAACAGCGGCAAACATCAGGAGTCAGGAGAACAATTTAGAAAGCTTTGATTTCCAGCGGTACGATGCGATCTTATTAAGAAGTTCATTCCATTCACTGAGAAAATGCAACTTATGCAACTTGTGCTTATAGTGCTTATGTTGTTATAGCCTACTGGGCATTGGCCTTTGATTTCGAAAGAAAGATGTTATGGCCGAGTAACACCGGCATCATTTGTGTGCAAACTGTTAATGCTGCTCTGGAAGCACAGGCAACCCAAGCAGGTACAAGTTACAAGTTCATTGAAAAAAATTAAGCCTTCTGTTATGGTTGTCAAAACCTGTAACAGCTACTTTTGGAAATGTATGTTGCTTAGCATACGAAAGGTTAGTTTTTAGTATTTAAAATGTGTTGCTTCATGTTTATCACCACTGTATGTACTATATTTTTTTTAATCAAATTACAATGGTCTAAGAACACAAGATTTTATGGTTGGTATAGTCTTAGCTTAATTACAATCTTGCAATCAACGCCCTACAGCAACATGACATTCACCGTTTTCAAAGGAGCCTGTTTTTGGTGGTCACCTGTCAACGAGAAAGCCGTTGAAAATTACTGTTTCTGTTTACTGTTTCTGTTTCTGTTTATTGATATTCAAGTAAGAGTTACAAAATAAATAAAAATTATACGTAAACACACATATCTACTTCCTCTGCTCGCATATAGCTTAGCTAATCGAGGCGGGCAGAGGAAAACAATAACTATGCTTTCTTTTCTAAAAAAAATCAATTTAATGCATCCGAGTATTTAGTTATGGCTCGCAAACGCGGAGCATTCAGTTTTAGTTAAAATTGACTCGGAATTATGAAAATGTCAAATATCATTTATTCATTTAATGAATTTTGCCAGCATCATGCTTGTGATGTATTGTTATTTTATAACCGAGGACAAAAGCAAGGCTTGACCCCATTATGTTCGCACGCATGCGCTGTGTACAAAGAAACGTGTCTAGGATACATTATCCACATGCTAGCCTACACAAAGAGACTAAGAGACACTGAGAAATGTTCGGGATGAGCTTTGTCAGCTTTGTCACAAAAATAATTCTTCTGTCGGCATTAGATTCTTCTCCCAACCCAGCCGTTGTTTTTCCTGTGACTGACATCCTCTAATGGCATTGGAGACACGAGGGCAGAAGGGCGGACAGTAGTTGCCAAGGAAGGAGTGGTAAGGCTCCTCATAAGACTCAGACGTGAAGCCTTTCTTTGAAATTCTTGACGAACCTAACAATGAAACAGAGAAAATATAGCGATAAATAAAAATGAAATCCATCAACAAAATGTTACTGAAGTACCAATCAGACGACTGAGGCATCTTTAGTTATAAGCTTATAAGCTACCTTATTCAAACAACACTCGCATAAAAGACTGGCTGCTGCATTGTCATTTCTCTATCGAAATTTTCCCTTTTGTTTGTTTAATTTCAAATAGCTTACGACGGACCACTTATTATATGAAACTGGACATGTATGGTTGATATTTTCTCTTTGCCCCTGTGGAGCACTTATAATATTTTTGAAAGTCTTTTTTACAAAGATAAAAGAAATGATAAAAGTAGCGCCATTAAAATGATGTGACGCAATCATGAAAATGACGTAGAATTAATTGCATTTTACTGATCAGATTTCTATGCAAAAATATTTTACAGTCTTGTATAATAATCCTGTCCAGAAACAAATAAGTAGACATTCAAAGTTCTAACGTTACCTCAGAGTTGCCAACACAGTGGAATGCAAACATTAGCAGTCCCTGGGAAGAATAAAGGATGGGGAGCAAAATTAAAAATCTGTCATGCATTAGGAGACCTGTTCTCCTCTCAGATATTTATTTATTTATTTATTTTGCCGGTAGGTCGCAATATGGAAAGTAAAGCTGCAAAAAAGTTAATACTTAAACACATTTCTGCAAGACTATCAATAGTTATTACAAATAAACGCCAGAAGTGCTTTTTTGAAGGAGTCGGGGGAGGACGAGTTGACGATCACAGTTTTTTAAGGAGTTGTAAAATTTAGGTTCTTGGTAAAAAAAAAAAAAAAAAAAAAAAAAAAACGGAAAATTGTTTGATGTTAGTCCGACAGAAAGGCAAACGATATGAATGAGAGTTTCATGTATGGTACGGATGGATTTGTCTCCGTAAGGTAAATTTACGGTTTTGATAGTAGTACATGAATAAACCTAGCTATAATAGGTGTGTGTCATGAAATTTCAAAATACCAAGGTTTTTAAAGAGTGTATCAGTATGTGCATAGAAATGGGTTTTAACTATAGTTCTCACCACTCGTTTCAGTAGAATTACAAGACGAACAAGGTTAGTTCTGTAAGTAGAGGCCCAAACTAAGTTTCAATAAAAAAGTATGGATAGACTAGTGAAAGATATAATTTTCGTAAAGAATTGCCGACACTGGGTAGAAACTAGATTTACGAATTATTCCAATAGGATATAATTATTGGCCACATGTGTTTGAGATTTCGGACTTCCAATTTGAATTTTCATCTAGGATTACTTCCAAGAAAACTGTTTCTTTTACCTGATCAAGTTTATGGTCATTTATTAAAAGTTGAAAATCATGACTTGTACGTTTTTGTACTTGACTATAAATACCACAATTAAGGTTTTTTTAGGATACACCCCCAATACCGAGCGACATTTTAAAAGACCAATTTTATTATGTTCACAACCATTCTAAAGCACAGGCCCTACACCCAGAATGGTATGCCTGTGTGCTCAGTAAATTACGGACCCGATAGGCTTGCAGTGTTTCTAATACCAGAATTTTCTTCAGTCTTTTCTTTATTATCTTCGTTTTCACCTTCCTTCTTATTTTAAAATAAAGTTATAAGGTAGCCCTACCTGTA
The DNA here is from genome assembly GCA_016490735.1 of Pachyseris speciosa. Classification (NCBI taxonomy): domain Eukaryota; kingdom Metazoa; phylum Cnidaria; class Anthozoa; order Scleractinia; family Pachyseridae; genus Pachyseris; species Pachyseris speciosa. The sequence continues at coordinate 1,107,341 of JAEMWC010000008.1, forward strand.
TGGAGTTGGATATTGTAAATATATACTGGAACGTGACTGTGTCGTCGTTGACTGCAAAAACTCCAAACACCCAAGAGATTCCGAGAAGAGGCAGCAGTACCAGAGAGACACGGGCACTTGTCCTGAATAAAACGGAATACACTTAGTAAAACAGAGCTCATTTATAATCTGAATTCGACATTTTATCACAGTACAAATATTCCTATAGAGCGTTTTCATTCACGTGACTCCTGGCCAAACAAAAGAAAGTGTTTGCATTAAAATAGGGTTCAATTCCCAGAAGTTTAGTTTGGAACACCAACATGGACGCCGTTTCTTTGTTTTGGAACATCAACATGGCCGCCGTGACGTGACGTGACGTGACGCTCCATTAGTGGGTGCTGCTAAAAAGCCAAACAGAATTACAGTGAAGTTTTTTTGTAAGATCGCTTATCACAAACAGGTTAATAAAGCAGTTCAAATGGTAGACTGATACTAATTAAAAACCAAAAATGCGTTAAAGTGATGCATTTCGTGCATCTTTCAAATACATTATTGATGGCAGAAGAGGAATTACAACAAATTTTACTTATAAATACCTGAATTGAACGTTTGTTCCTTCCTTTTTGCTGATGTTTATCCGAACGCAAAGAACTCGAACCAGCACAAACAAATTAATCTGTTCAGAACGGAGCAAGAGTCGATGTTATGCATCTTTAATTTGTAGTAGAGTACTGTCTTGGACTGAACAAAGCGTGGGTTTTAAAAGCAAAACCCTTTCATAGGTGGCAAAACGAAAGGAAACAAAGGAAAAAAAAAAAGGAAAAAAAAAAAGAAAGGAAACAAGTTGTCGAAAGTAAACGGTGCAAACTTGATTGGTCCCCTAAAATGTACAAAATTAGTTTTGCAGGAGGAGATTGTGGTGGGATTAAACAGTATTCTAACTTTTTACAGCAGGTCTGGAGAAATCAGAAATACTTCCTGTCTGTAACGCAAGCTTTTTCGAGTGAATTTTGTTTTCGATCTCTTCATTTGTTTTCTTAACTTCTTTGCAATTCATATCATCTGCCATTTGGTTAAAATATGACAACAGTTTAACGTCAGAGAACACCCTGATTTGGGGGAATCGCATCGCTTAAAACACAGTGACGTAAAAGCGAAGTATCGACTGATTTCTAAGGGGGATCGAATGCGTAGCATGTTAACTGACCCAATGAACAGCCGCGCAGATTTGTGTCTGTTTCCTAAATCAGTCAAATTGCATTCTTATTTGCCAATGCGCTCTTGTTGCGGTTCTGTTCGCAGTTTTAATGTCGTCACACAACTTTGACAAGTGTCACGCTTACCCCTATCACTGCCATGGCTGGTCCAGCAAAGGCCCAAATGGTACCACCAACCGGAGACAACCAGCAGCTGTTAACAAACAAAACACAAGGTTCCGCAAGTGAACTCTTCGGCTCTTCATCCGGGTTTCTTACTACTATGAGAAATTAAATTTCCACGATAACGAACAAAGGCTACAACCAATTGCAAAAATTGTTGAGACTTTCCCAATTAAAAAAAAAAAAAAAACAGCCTTTCCTTATTGAAATAGCTGCTGGTAAGAAATCTGTGAGTGATATAACACAAGTCTCTCCCTCTCCCTCTCCTTCCTTCAAAGTTGTTCGCCCACGTTTCGAGCATGGTGTTGTTGCACTGCGAGTGCTAGCAACTTTGATGCGACTGAGGAGGAGGGGGTGGGGGTGTGGGTGGGAGGATTTGGATGAGCAGCGCAAGATCATGGAGACATCATCAAAACCCAAATAACTAAAAGTAAAGTGTGTCAATTATTTTTGCATCCGGTTCACTGTAGCATAGTGAAACATGCTTACAAATTCGAAGTGCGGAATCCATCTTGAGAAATGCATGAAGCAATAACAACTACACACGCAGGAAGACCTGCAAAACATTAATAAGCGACATACACGTCAAATTAAAAACTAAACATTCGCATTATGAAATTAAAGCAATGCCTATTAAAGCACCTACCCCATCCAAGAGTAAGGTAAACCTTCACCATGTTACGGCTGACAAATGCAGTAACGACCATTTGATAAAGGTGAATTCCCTCAACAAACATCCACGTAAAAACTGACATAAAGAAGTAAAACAGCAGGCCAGCGTACAGCTTGCAAATAACCTACCGAACAAACAACGAAAAAAAAAGAATTTTATTCCTGGTCCTAGCTACCCTCCGAGCAACGGTATCAGTCTGGAAGCAATAACGATGTTTTTTTTTTTTAATAATACAAAGAAGAAAAAAAAATTTTAAATTAACTGATATCACTGATCGCTGTGTTTCGTAGAGAACAGGTTTAAAGAAAAGGCTGGGCGAAGTAGCCGTCACTTTTCGGCTGTTTTGATTGAAAGATGAAGGAACTGAGGACGTCAGTTCTGAACTAAACCTGTGAGATTCATCTGATGGTCCACTCTTCTCAGTCGAACTGTTTGTTTTTGGTTTGACTTTTCGGCTTAAGTTCTGACATTACAGAATTCATCCACGACCATACACTCCCGCTAGTGAACTATTTTCAGTGCTTGGACATAAATGCATGATGGCTTCTCAAACACCTTTTCATCATTAGTGATTGTCGTTCAACTTTGTCGGAGGTTTTAACTCGCAGATGTAATAATTATACAACGGAAAGGTTGTCCGCCGAAATCTCCTCACCAACCAATAAATAATGTATAACTTAACAAGCGCACGAATCGAAACTCTGTAACCCACCGATTAATTTTTGCGCAATTTTGTTCGCTATTTTGGATCACGTGGTGCAAATCGGTCGCAAAACAAGACAAAACAAAGCCAGTCTTTTTAAAGTTTCTTCAATTTCAAATGCAAGAATCCAATCACAGTTTAAATAAAATAAGCCCAACCACTTAATACAGTTGTTTAAGTCATTCGCAATCAACTTTCAACTGTGTCTACGCGATATGAAATTGAGTGTCCTCAAAATTTCACAGTTGCCCTCGAAGCCAACTGTTCATTCTTCGGACAATCTATCAGTCGCGGACATAATCCTCCGATATACCAGCCGCCGAAAGGGGTTATTTATTAAATATAACGAAAAGGTTGTCCGCCGAAATCTCCTCACCAGCCATGAAATCACTTAAAACTAAAGCATAAACGCAAGCACAAGCGCACGGATCGAAACACTGTGATCTTTGCGCCTTCAGTTTCATGAAGTGTTGATCTTGCACTTGTGCAGACATTTCTCCTGCATTGCGTCAATACATTACCTGTTTTGAAACTAGTTTCTCAGATCCTGCAGCCAGGAAAAGGATCTGTGCTATTCCAATCGCGATTGAGAGATTCAAATGAATCTTTGTGATCTCAGATTTAATTACCCTGTTAAACAAGATACAAATTAAGTCAGTTAAACTTAAATTGTAGTGCTGGATTGGCAAATACATCGCCCTACGATCTCCCCGCCCTATCCAAAAGAGGTTTGCCGCAAAGGAGGATTTATCTTTATTTTCACTACTGTTTGAGTAGTGTTCATAACTGCGATGATCATTCACATATTCATTCTTTTAATCAGCAATTCAAATATATGATTCTCGTACATTCATTCCCATTTCTTCATCACTCAAGGGTATATTACGAACCAACAAAATAACCACCTCCTAGTTGGTGTATTAGCTTAGTTGGTAAAGCACTGCACTGGTATCGGAGAGGTCGTGTGTTCGATTCCCGCACAAGCCTTAATTTTTTTAGGGTTTATTTTCACTACTGCTTAAGTAGTGTTCATAACTGCGATGATCATTCACAGCTTCATTCTTTAATCCGCAGTTCAAATATATGGTTTTCATATATTCATTCTCGCCCCTGACAAATAAGCTGACAGTCGCCAAAATGATGAAGTAAATAAATAGATGAAGAATAATCAGACGTGGAATAAAATATTTGAGATACTGCTTTTAAACAATCATTATTTAATATTTTGTCATTATCGTGAGATTTTTAATCGTTTTGCAGTGTTTACAACTGAATGATTATTCTGGCATCGAAAGGCACTGTAAGGGCGGGGCATACAATGAGTTTCAATTCTTTGTTGCTACCTAATGTCTGCAAAAATGGAGCTCTTTAATAAGTTTAGTAAATGTTGTTATCTAAACTGGTTTAATTAAAGTCCCTTTTTTAAAAGGTCAACTAACTACCATATTTACTCGATTGAATTAAATGCCACAGATGGAAGGAAAAGAACTAATAAACGCTCCCCTCGAATAAACGCCACAACCAATCAGAAGCTAGAATGCGGCGTTTATTCGAGGATTGTAAGAAAGGAAGACTGTGTAAGAAGAAGAGGACAGTGACATCGAAATTCTCTGAACGTTGAGATCACAGGCCAGGCGATCACGATTTTATCTCAGCAAAAAAGCGAGACATTGGAACTTTAAAAAAGGCTTCTGTTTTAAATAATGTTTACGAATGACCTGTCGTAATTGTTATCAGTGAATTAAGAAATATGAGTTTGAAATAAACGCCGCCCTCGAATAAACGCATCGAAACCGCTCAAAATTATATAAACGCTGTGGCGTTTAATCGAGTAAATATAGTATGGCAATATAATAGAACTTGTTATCAAAAGATCACATTACTGATCGTTTCAAAGCTTAATAAACAGATATGAGGCTGAAACATTTCTAGCAGCCATCTTGCCATTACAGTCACCTTACTTTTACTGAACAAAAGCGCAAGCACTCATTATTCTCATTATTCCTTGAAAAAGTTCTGTAATTTGGCCAACACAGTGAAACCGGCGAATTAACATAAGCCGTTATTTTCTTAAGTTGAATAACGTAAAACCACGTGCGGTCCTCAACATTGTTGGCCAAAAACATCCAACATTGCTGATCCAACATGTTGCAATTGGGTGAGTTTGAATACCGCTTTGGGAGCTGCTCGCAGCTGAAACAGCAAGATCAAACTATCACCAACACTCAGCACTGTGCTCAAACACACGCCACATGCAAGTTGGACCAAATAATGTTAGATGTTGTAGAGGGCCGGCAATATTGCCAAAGTTTGCAAGGGTCTTAATGATAATTTCAATTTTCCCCTAGGCCTAAAGAAAACAACAAACAAACAAAAAGGGTCGAGTCGGTTTTCTTTGTTTGAAAGCGAATACCTTTGTAATGGATCAATGTTGTCGCTCCCTTTTGTTATCGCAAAGGCGGATTCCATAGTGTCATACAAACACTCCCAATGGTGTCGGAGCGCTTTCATTTACCTTTCGTAATTTTAAGCTTATTGCATTTGTAGGAATTCTTTGAATCCAGTTAGCAATTATCATTTCCCTTGTGTCCGTTATTTTCAGGAACAAAAACCAATTTACATTTCATTGTATATCTGCGCTATTTCAAACAAACCGACCACACCAAGCCAATAAATAAATTTATAAGATTTTAAAGATTTTATACCCTTCAAGAATAGAACGCGCTAATATATAAGCGGCTCAGTGAACATTCCAGCACTCAGATATTTTTTTTCTTGCATCGCTGCCTCCTTGATGTTGTTTCGGATCGATGGCTTGGCTCTCCTCTCGGTTCACTCTCATGAGGAAACTTGAGTTAGTTTCAAAAGAGTGAAACTGTGTTCATATATCGTTGGTATTATAAAGTAACTGTTGATAAGTAAACGTAATTGGCCACAGAAAATAAATTCGCTATAGATGTTGTTTCAAGTATTGGACCGTTGCGAGAGCGAATCAAAGCCTTGTTGCTTGTGTTATGGTCGGTTTATACAATGAGCAGCGAAGCTGTGCATATTGGCGGCAACATGATGCTTGTGTCATGATCACCCACCCAAAATTATACCTTTTGTGTAATCACCGGTTTAAAATTTACCATCACACTTTTTCTCAGATGTAAGGCTATCGTTTATTCTCGATTCTGTCGGTCTGTCTGTCTGTCTTTTTTTGTTTGTTTGGCTTGTTTTTCGCGGATTAGCTAAGGGTGCGTTTCTTTGGGAGAATCCAAGATTGGATTTTTGATCCGAGATCATGCGGATTCGTTACCACCAAAGAAACGACAAAACCGAAAATGGATTTTTTTTTCCATATATTAGCCGTGACAAACCCAGCATGCATAAAAATTATGAAAATACGAGTAGGACGGATAATTTCGGTTGAATTTCACGGAAAAAAAACTCACCTTGATCGTTCGCCATGACCAAGCTGACAAAATGGCGAGAATGTGGCGGATTTTTACAAGACGACCGCTTGTCAAACGTACCATTTTTTGTATCCGTTCCCCAAAGAAACGCATGGATCATGAATCCTAAAAATCTGGATTTAGATTTGATCTAATGTATCCACTCGGAGGGTGGATTATTTAGATTCATAATCCATTTTAGGATTTTAGTAAAGTAACGCAAAATCCGTTTTTGGATTGAAGAATCCGGATTTGGATTTTCCCAAAGATACGCACCCTAGATTAAGTGTGATATTTAGTTTTTGACAGCTTTAAACACCAAAAGAAAGTCACGCGTTGTTTTCATAATTATCATAATCTGTCTCCTAACTTTATAAGAAAATGAAAATTAGTCAAGTCTTCTGTGTTACGACCGTGTTTTCACTATCTTCGTAAACCCTAAAACTTTCACAAGGATAACAACAGTTTGACCCTTTCCTGGAGGTGTTTGTTTTACAACGTTTTTAAGAACGCGGAATTTGCGTTTGTGTTAACATCAGTCGGGGGATAAAGGCCCTTTTTTTTTTAAGAGCAACCATAAATAAAATGTCTAAAACGTTGGATCTAAACCAGCTTGCACTCTCTTCCCATTAGTCGAAAACTTTGATTCAGAAAATAACAATTGAAGTGTATTAGCTTGGGCGATTTATTTTTTTTCCGAGTTGCTCTGCTCAATTGCAGTATCCCCTCAAGGCATTCACTCTTCTGTCTTGATTTCCGATATCCCGAGAGAAAACAATTGCGATCACTGATTCATTTGCATGTGTTGGCTTAGCACATATCCGTGATTTTTCGTTGCAACAGGCTCCTCCAAAAAATGCCACAGTACACTGTAGATTGATCCAGCTGTCTCGTGTCTCTTTCTTTTCCAGCTTCTGTCTTCGGCTCTCTTGACTCCGTTCACAACTTATAATGTTAAGACCGGGTAGTTCGGCTTATCGTTTCGAGCGATTACGCGCATTCAAAATTCATTTTGCCGCTGTTTTGAAAGCAGCTGGCAGTGGATACTCTGTGTAATCATTTACACCTGTATTGTTTTCAAACAAACGATTCTTACAATGGCAATAACAACTTACGCTTTTTACGCTCTTTATATAAAGACAACACCGCTGACGGAGTTCTGGGCTTTACAACACACGTGCTTCGACCGCTTTAGGTCATCACTGCTTTCATCAAGATGTGGTATTGGATACTTGGCTGGTTCTTCACTGTCTTAGCCTTACTTGGAAATGCGCTTGTGTTCTTCCTCATCATCTCCAAGCCGAGCCTTCACACAACTACCAACTGGTTCATTACATCTCTTGCGGTGGCAGATTTCTGTGCGGCCCTCACGTACTTTCCATGCAGATACATATCATTCTGGAACTTTGACATCGATCTAAGTCATGCTGGGTTGTGGTACAAAATATGTTTTACTTTCCTGTACAGCTCCAACGCCAATCTTTGCGTTCTAACCGCTGATCGCTACCTCGCTGTCGTCAAGCCACTCAAGTACGCATCTTTGCGGGAACGAAGTCCGGCCGTCCCAATCGTTTTGGCGTGGTTAACGCCACTACTTTTCTTCACTCTACCGGCTGCGTTCTCATACAGAGGAAACGAAACTTTCACCCTGGTTTTCGAGACGAACAGGATTTTCATATTTCAGGTTTTCCCCTGCATTTTCTTCATATTTGTCACTTGCCGTCTTGTTTACATCGCCAGAAAGATCGCTCGCCAGTGCGCCGTTTTAGCAGCCCAAGTTCGTTACAACTATACCATCCATAAAGCTATCGTCTCCAAACATCTTCCGCGTCCAGAGAAGAGAAACATTGTCATGATTATTCTTATCATCACACTCTTCAATATTACTTACGCAGGGGGAAATGGCATTTGTTACTGCCTTGTTGTCAAGACTTGCGTGGTTGGTGCAATTCTGACGAAAATAATTTACCTCTTCTATGTCATCAACTTGACCGCCAATCCCATTGTGTACGCCTTGTTCAAAAAGGATATAAGGAAAGAACTGCTAAAACTGGTAAACCGACAACAAACTGATATGACGAGTAACAGAATGTGACGTGGATAATGATGCCATATCAGAGGTGACAGTGGCCAGAGGAGGCAGAAGCCAGTCACTTTTTACGCTTACGTTTTACTTTCACGAGAGACGGTGTTCTTCGATTCCCCTTCAAGAAAGTTTTGTTTTAGGACCGTTTCATTTCTTAACAAACATTTTTGCTTGCAATTTTGGCGAACTGCTGCATCCAAACGAGATTTTATTGAACTTATCGATCTCGAGCAAAGCGATCGTGTAAATCAAGGGAATTGCTTATCTTAGGTCTCGTTTTTAGCTTTTGTAGGCGCAATGAAGCTTTGGCAAGTGCCAGTTATTTAGCTATTTGATTATGTAAGGGTTTTAGAAAAGTTTTCCATTAAAGAAGAAATGACGATGATTGGAAAACTGTTGAATTTAAAACTTTGGGAAAGTCTTGTTATGCATAATTTAAAAATCTTTATTCCTTTTCAGTAATTCAAACGCATGTTGCTTGCTGCTGTTTTTCTTGGCTAATTGTTTTTTTTTTTAAAGTTATGAAACGGCTGTTCGTTGTTTGGTTCATTGTTGACACTTAATAGCGTTTCTGTGGTAACTTTGCATAAGAACAAGACCAATCAAATCCCCGTAATGAATGAAACAACAGAATCGCCCGCAATAATTTAAATGATCGCAAAACTGACCACACCACTACGAGTTTAAAAGAATTATTGAGCCTTAGAGTTCGTTGAATGGATGTGCGCTATTCAATCATGGATTTACGAGGCGTTGCAGCCGAACGATTTCATTAGCCAACCACATTATTGAAGAACAAACAGTGGAGGCTTTTAAAAAGGCCGCCATAAACTATGTCTGAGTGACGCTGAACCCCGGGCACTTGTATCCACTTGCATCTTGTTGTATTTTCTACACAGTACCTGCACTTCTGCACACCTGCAGTGATGGGTTATGCTCTTTGCGGCTTGTTCATTTGAATTAGAATGAGAATTAGTAGTAAATGGAAATTTTATTACCTCCGCCGAATGGCCAAACAGTTATGATGGGAAATGCGCGCGCATTGAAAACTGCAGTCGGGTAGTCGAAAACTCCGCCTCCCAGATTTGGTTTGATTTTTTTCGGCTAATGAAGAGACGCTGGGAAACCAGTGTTACCACCTGTCACGCCTTAAACAGTAGCGCGCGTTCTGAGGGACGCTTCGGGTTTGACATTACTGACCAGCCATTTGAAGATCAGTCACCCAGAAACAATGCTTAGTTTGCAAAAGAAGCAAAAATGTTTATGCTCTACTAGTAGGTGCATGTCTTTTTAACACAGTCGCTAGCGACCGAGTTAAACAAGACCGCCAGCTGCTATGATGCCAAATTTTGTGGGAAGAAGTAAAAGGCTGAGATTTTGTGGGATCATTTGCGCCTGATTTTATCTAGACGCGTGCATAGGAAAACTAAGACGTTTCTAAGTCTTGATACTCTCTCGACACATACTCGACACATTATATTTCGCGTTTCAAGCTTCTTCAGTTCCACGCAATATTGAATAAATAACTCTCCCTGTTCTCAGCGCAGCACTTCATGTACGAGGGCATGCAACTCAACACGTTTACATGAAGTATTTTTATCATATGACTTGCTCTTTAAGCGGTCAAGATGAATCAATTCTCTCGGCTGTGATTGGCTACCTCTCGGGATAGCCCGTTCGTCCCGAAATTTACCGTCTTTTAATACCGTCCTTTGAGACAAATAATAAAGCATTTATTGACCAAGCTTGTTTGGTTAAGTTGGCGGGATATTGGCCTCGTTCTTTTTTTGCGTTTTTATGGACCTCGACTTCGTCTCGGTCCATAAACAAGCAAAAATAGAACTTGGCCAATATCCCGCTATCTTGACCTCAAGCTTGGCCAATAACCAACATTTATTATATGACTGGCTCTTTCAACGGTCAAGATAAATCAATTCTCCTGCTGTGATTGGCTACCCGCGAGGTCAAGATGGAGCCATCTTGACCGCTCGGGATAGCCCGTTCGTCCCGCGTTTTACTGTCTTTTAATAGCGTCCTTTGAGTCATATAATAAATCCTTTATTGACCACGCTTGTTCGGTCAAGATGGCGGGATATTGGCCTCGTTCTTTTTTTGCGTGTTTATGGACCTCGACTTCGTGTCGGTCCATAAACACGCAAAAAAAGAACTTGGCCAATATCCCGCCATCTTGACCTCACGCTTGGCCAATAACCCATATATACATGAAGTGTTGTGTTTAGCATGTGAAGTGTTATTGATTTATGCTTCTCTCTGCATTGATTTACAGTCTTCCCCGTAAAGCCGTGAACACCAGAAATATCTATGGAATGTTATCGTGTTTCAAGTAAAAAGCCAATCACGCGTGAGAAAACTAAACCGCAAACATTAACGGTAATTAGGTTGTGGTTTCATGTTGCTTCTGATTGGTCGCGAAACAATGAACATTCCAGAAATTTTTCTGGTGTTCACGGTTTTACGGGAAAGACTGTAAGTACACATAGCTAAGAGTCCAGTATGTAGCCTGACCCTAACTAGTCAAACATTAACCGGCGTAGCCAGCTGCATAAAGTCATTTATTCTCTGCAGGAATAAATTTCCTTTATTCAATATGGCGGGCCAACCTGGATGCAGGTATAGATGTATAAACTTCATGGCAATTAAGAGATATTGTAAGGCAGTGACTATAATTTTTGCAGTCGAGTTAAGTTGTCCATTGAATGAGTTCAGGAAAAATTTACAAAGTTCTCCTATTTATTTGTTCTAGAAGGGATACCAAGACATCATTTGCAAGAAACAAAGTTAATTTCCTGTGACTGTAATTTCTCCCCTATACAATGACTGACCTGGGCCCGGTTGTTCGAAAGCCTATTAACTTAATCCAGGATTAGCGTAAACTCTGGTTGCAGTTTTTAACTTTTGGATGAGGGTTTCTTTTGCTGCTCTTTGCTTTTCAGGATTGACGTCCTCTAATCTAACATTTTCGCAGAATGTCAGCGTTGAACAAAGTTCGTGGATACAGAAATAAACTCCTTGGTTAATTTTTAATCTTGGATTAGGGTTAATCGGCTTTCGAACAACTGGGCTTTAGTTGGAATAGGGGGTGATCAAAAAGCAACGCATTCGTAAATTATTGAAACGATTTTGATGATAATTCGTTTTAACTGAGGCAAAAACACATTAATTTTTCAGTATACTCACGGCAACGATAAAAATATCACAATGGTCAAGAAGACGCCAAAGATTGAAAGGGAACAGCCGACATACGTAATGACTGTTAAGACGCGTTCATCAGCGGCATCCAAAACCTGTGTTGACAGAATAAAAGATCTTGGTGACAAACTACCCAAAACAATTTTATCAGACTTAACATCGCTTGCAAAACAAAAAAACAGGGACCCTCGCACTTTTCGTAAAGGCCAGGGAGAACATTTCCTTGGGATCGCGGTCTGACTTAGGTCATACGTGCATATCAGCAATATCATGGTTGGTTGCACAAAACAAGGTCGCCAAGCGGTGGTGTACCTGGTTTGAATTGCAGTTGTTTTGTCCAAAAAGAGAAAAGCAACAATATCAAAATAATGAGATAATAACTGAACCCAATATGAAGGCGGCACCGCAGTATTTTATCTGGCCATATAAATCGCACTCTCAACCAATTGAATGAGATGGGAGCCCCCAAGTTAAACCAAACTTCAGACAAGCGCCAAGTTCATGGTGAGCAGTGGTCGGAGAGGAGCCAAGTTCATGGTGAGCAGTGGTCGGAGAGGAAAATGCACTTCATAGTTATCAAGGATCGATTTTAACAGACCTGTTCTGTAGTACGCATGAGCAGTGCGTAGTTGGTCATGTGATTGCAGTGACACTCTGTGCTTCCTACGTTGCTAGAAAACACATGGCAGCCTCTTTCAGCCCATTTTCCAATGTGCTCTCCTCTGAAAAAAAAAAAAAAGAAAAAGAAACGAGAAAAGGCGAGCGTTAAAGAAAAGTAAAAAGTTTTTATAAACAAGGGATTGTGCAACTTTCTTATGAAAGGAAATAAAGACCAATGGTAACAGTCAACATGACTTGTTCACCACCAAGAAATATTTGTTTAAATGTCGATAAAGTGCTTGCAAATCTCAAAGGTAGCAACTCAAAAAGATAAGATATTGAAAAGATATCAGTGTAATTAATAACTGCTTTCGTGTAATATTTAAAGAAGCTCCCGACAAGGCCAAAAGTGACAGCTTAACAGGTTTATAGTTTGTGCGTTTCCTTGGGAGTTCTGAACCTCATGAGAATGCAAAAAAAAAAAAAAAAAAAAAAACATGAGGTGTTTTACTAGTATCACATTTCTTTTCACATAACCATTTACTACCCGCATCACAACATTGCCATTCTGTGTGAATGAAACCTACCTCTGCGGATAATCCCAGAAGACACAGCGAGGAGTATTGTAATCATTCTGAGGGACGAACGAAATAGTTCAATTGTTGCCGGATAGGTATACTGCAAGTTTCATTTTGCTGTATCTCGGTACTTGTGCCGAATCGATTGTAATTTTATTTGAACAAAACTAGCGCTCTGAGCTGATCTATTTCTGACGTAAACGACAACAACAACAAGCTTTATTTTGCATGACCGCAAAAATGTTACAGTATTGCGAAAGTAAATAGGATTAAAAACAAAGAAAGAATTAAACTAGTTTCATAACAGTTTGTTTCGTAAATCAAAACACGAGGAAATAAACTTAACAAACTGATTATTAATAATATTATCATTACTGTTCATTAATCAGTGTCAACAATTACTATCATGGTAACTGCTTAATTATCGGGATTCTATTAACTATTTTATCATAAAAGGCATTTTTTATTGATGAATACCTAGGACAACGAAACAGAAAATGGATTTTATCTTCGATATCATTCATATCACAAAGACTGCAAAGTCTCAATTTCACTAACGCTTTTCTATTACAGGTTTTTTTTCTAAATAAATTGAGGTTGCATAGTTGGTTTTGAAAGTGCTGTAAAATTCTATTTTTTTTTTTAATGCTGAAGGGTATGTTTCCAGTGATTGATGTTTCTCTTTTTCATGACATAGTGTTATCTAATGTGCTATGATCGAAGTCAGGAAGATCATAGTAATGGTAATTGGAATAAAAGCTTCTTCTAGTTTTCCATGCGGAATTGACGTTAAAAGCGACTGTGTAACAATAGAGTCTTGGATCAAACAGATATAACGCAGCATGTCTAAGTGGCAATATTACGATAATAACAGGAATTTACTTCAGTTTATCAATAATACATTAACTTTTTTTCGGTTCTCTAACATTGCCTCGTTTTATCTTCCAATGCACGTGGATGAAGTAGCGATAAAATCAAATGTTGTCCTTTAGGTGTGATGAAATAATTCTCGGTGGCGATTTTAACCTTGTTCTGGACATTTTAAAAGACAAAAAGGGGGAGTACCAACCACACATTCGAACTCTTTAAAAGTGTTGAAAACTTTCCAAGACAATTTAGATTTAACGGACATATGGAGAGACCTAAATCCGGAAGAAAAAAGATATACATGGAGACAGAGCAAGCCCGAAGTGCATTGCCGCCTAGACTTTTTCTTGGTAAGTGTAAGTATTGCGGGAAGAGTATCCAAAGCTGATATCCTTCCCGGTTATAAAACGGATCATTCTCTGTGTAAAATTGACGTGAATTATCACTCAAATAAAAGAGGACCAGGTTTCTGGAAACTAAACTCCGAGCTTCTGAGCGAAAGCGAGTATATAAATGCCATCAAGGCGACAATTGCCCAAACAGTCACACAGTACGAAAATGACAAAGAAGTAGATGAAGTGCTATTATGGGAAATGATTAAACTTGAAATTAGAGATACTTCAATAAAATATGCTAAGGCTAAAATGAAGGAAATGAGAAAGAAAGAAGACGGTATTGAAAGTGAAATAGCCTTATTAGAAAGGCAATTAGAAAAAGATTTAGGTAATAACAAAAAAACTGCTCTTGTGGAACAACTAAAGCTCAGGAAAAAAGAATTGGAAAGTATAATCGAATACAAAACAAAAGGTGCTATCATCAGATCTAAGGCAAGATGGTACAATGAAGGTGAGAAAAATAGTAAATATTTTTTGAATCTTGAAAATAGACATTGTAAAAGAAAAACGATTACGCAGATTAAGGGAAACAATGGCTTATATCTAACGAACGATCCAGATATCTTAGAAGAATGTAATTCCTTTTATAGTTCTCTTTACACCTCGAGGCTTTCTATGGCGATAACGGAGGAGCTACAGAATTTGTTTTTTGATCAGGATCTCCCAAAACTCAATGATGATGATAAACAAAAATGCGAAGGACTCCTTACAGAAAAGGAATGTTTAGAAGCGGTTAAGTTAATGGAATCTGGCAAATCGCCAGGAACGGACGGCCTTCCCGCAGAATTTTACAAGGTATTTTGGAATGATATCTCTTCATACCTCGTTAGCTCTTTGAACAAAAGCTATCAAAAAGGCAAATTAGCTATAACGCAAAGGAGGGGTATTATCTCTTTAATCCCTAAGAAAGACAAGGCACTCGATGAATTAAAAAACTGGAGACCCATAACTTTATTAAATTGTGATTATAAAATAGCATCCAAGGCAATTGCATCTAGGCTGAAGACTGTGCTACCAGGCCTAATAGACAATGATCAGACGGGATTTTTGAAAGGCCGTTCTATCACAGAAAATATTTGTCTAATTAATAACGTTATCGCATATACAGAGTCTAAAAACATTCCCGGAATGCTTCTTTTTGTTGATTTTGAAAAAGCTTTTGATACAATTGAATGGTCTTTTGTTCAGCAAACGTTACTTTGCTTTGGTTTCGGGTCGTCTCTTATTAATTGGATCAATATGTTCTATTGTGACATCCAGAGCTGTGTTGTGAATAACGGTTGGTCAGGTGTTTTCTTTGAATTGGGTCGGGGTGTTAGGCAGGGCTGCCCACTTTCGCCATATATATTTATCCTTTGTGCAGAGATTTTGGCTGCTGCCACCCGTAAAGATACTGTAATCAAAGGGATATCAGTAGGTAGTATTGAATGTAAGTTAAGTCAGTTTGCAGATGATACTACTTTGATTTTAGATGGTTCTCAAAAATCGCTTCAGCGTTCTCTCCATATGTTAGAAAGATTTGGTGAGATTTCAGGGCTAAGAGTTAATTGTGACAAAACAGAAGTTCTTTGGATAGGCTCATTAAAGGGATCGAACCAAAGTTTGTGCCCCGATAAAAATCTTACTTGGGCAAACGGTAAAGTTAAGGCTTTGGGCGTTTGGTTCTGTGTCGATAAGGTAGAAAGTCTCAAAAAGAATTACGAGGAGAAGATTCGAAATGTACAGAATGTTTTAAACAATTGGCACAATAAAAGGCTAACGTTGATTGGTAAAATCGCAGTGGTCAAGGCTTTAGCCGCATCTCAAATGGTTTACGTCATGTCGTCAATGTCGTCAGGCGTAAAATCCTTAAAAGAAATTAATGACCTTATTTTTAAGTTCCTTTGGGATAACAAGGGTGACAAAATTAAACGAACTGAAATGATAGCAGATTACCAAGATGGAGGACTGAAGATGCTGGACATTATGGAATTTAATAAGGCTTTGAAAATTACATGGATACTTAAGTATATTTCTGATGATTGCCAATCTAAATGGAAATCCTTTTTCGACTTCTTTTTGTCTAAGTTTGGAGGAAAACTAATTTTTACTGGCAACTTAGCACGAAAAGATGTTAAAAGCCTCGATGTAAAAGATAACTTCCTCCAGGAACTTATTGAACTGTGGTCAGATCTAAATTACAGAGACTCCTTTGCCTCACAAGCAGATTTTGGTGCCGAATCCATATGGAACAATTCATTGATTAGAATTGCGGGCAAGACTATTTTTTATAAGCACTGGGTTGATGTAGGTGTGCGGAATATTAATGATCTTTTGACAAGCGACTCCAAATTAATGACATATAGTTATTTTAGAAATAAATTCTGTCTAACTGTTTCTTTTCTTGAATATTATGGAGTGACATCGGCCATTAAATGTGCTTTTAAGTCACTAAAATTAATGCTGCCAGACGCCAAAAAATCAGAAAAGATGCTAGCACAACTGAATTCAACCAAAAATCCTAGCCAACTGGCATACAAAACCTTCATTAATAAGAAATGTACCCGCCCTGAGAAAAGCCAAGCGAAATGGATTAGAGACTGTGGATCTGAAGAGGTGGAGAATTTTGATTGGAAGTCAATTTATTTATTACCCAGGAAATGCACGTTAGCGTGAAACTCAGGAACTTCCAGTTTAAGTTCCTCCACAGAAGAATTGCTACAAACTCTTTTCTGTTTAGAATCCAAGTTTCAGAGACAGATCGTTGTTGCTTTTGCCAAAACGCCCAGGAAACGCTAATCCCCCTGTTCTGGGATTGCCCGGTAACAAATGCTTTTTGGAATAGTATACAATATTTCTTAATTTCAGTGAATCTGATACAAGCCTCTCACGTTTTAAAGAAGACTGAATGTTTAGGTCTCGCGGGAGCAAAAGGAGAAATTCTAGTAAATCACTGCCTACTTCTGGCTAGATACTACATTTTTAGTTGCAAGTATAAGGATACCAAACCATCCATATTAGAATACATTTATCAGATTAAAAGCAATTTAAAAATTGAAAAACAAATTTCAACAACAACGGGAACGCAGAAAGAATTCAAACAGAAGTGGCATAAAATACTCCAGTCACTGTGACAACTTGAACGATATCTCCTTTCAATGCTCCTTGCTCTCTAGACATCTAAGTCAAGCAGGTTCCTGTATATATTTAAATAAAATAATAATAATAAAAACAGTACAAATCCTTGCTCTTCACTAATGAACCAGTATCGCATATTTGCTTTCTTTTTTTTTTGTGCTTGTGTAAATACTATATTGTAAGTAGTTACTCTTTATTTTCCAAAGTTGTTTTTTCAGCATTGTTCTGTAAAACCTTGTAAGTAGTGTATTGTGTTTGTATATCTTATGCTTCGTTGTTGTCATTGCAATAAAAAAAAGAAAAAAAAAAAGAAAAAAAAAAAAGATAAAATCTAATGGCCTTAAATCGAACAATACTTAAGACATTTGCCGCAAAGCGAATGTCCGATTTTTTTAGGCATCAAAAACTGAACAATGCGTGTTACGCACTAATCCGAGAGAACAAAACTTTTGTAAACACTTCTCGCCATCGAAACATTAAATGCATATGTACTTATGCTTATGTGCTTGTGATACTTACACTAGCATGCTGCACCGTAATTTTGACTGGTACAGACAATGTAGTAATCGGCGGAGGACTGGTAAAGACATTAACAATCTTGCCTACGACCGTGTAGTTGCCTTCAAAGCTTAAAGATGAAAGAAAAAAGTGAACTGATTCGCGAATAAGCAAATGAATAATCAAATAAGTAAATCCCTCCTTCAGTAGAAGGCAGTATCTGATCCCAACCTTCTGGCAGTACCTAGGGCGTCGGACCATCCGGAAGTCCCAGATTCAACTCCCGCTATGACCGTTTCACAGTGGTTCCGAGTTAATCTCCTTGTCCTCGCTGGCCGGAAAAAGCTAAGTGGTTCGTCTCCTGCCAGATGAAATTCTTAAACCCTCTATGTTTAGTTGCAAGTCGATTATTTCCTACGAACAGATTTTGATTAATCAGAGGGCATAGAGATTACGGATGGATGGATGGATGGATGGATGGATGGATGGATGGATGGATGGATGGATGGATCAGTGGACTAGTAAAAGAAACCTCAGAGATAAAATAAAAGTAAGTGGCGAAAAAAAAATGTAATATTAATTTAATCTATGTGGGGGAAAGCATGAGGGAACTGATGACCTTATTAGAGCAGTTTTCAATTGAGTGTCGAAAGTAATTACGATTTTGCTTTCGTTTTGCATTGCTTCGCTCTGTGATTGGCCAGGAAAACTCGCGTGACTTTCTCAACCAATGAGAAGCAAAACCAAAACCAATTGAGATTCGCACCCGCTTATTTCCCCGTGCTTTACGCCGGCTACATGTAATTGCTTCGTATTCTGATTGGCTCTTGCACTGCTTACTTCTGTTGTGATTGGTCAGACTAATTGCATTGGTTTTGGTTTTACGACGCTCAATTGAAAAGCGCTCTAAGTAAGAATGTATTGTAAAGGCCTTGCATACTTTTCAAACGTTTCAGTCTCCTGGAACTCGTGGAATGGATCAAACACAAGACTAACCAACAAGCCAGTTTCTAGGAATTAAAGACAAAATTTAGTAATGCGGTTCCTTGCGATCAAATTATACTTAGTTACTGTTCAGCGGAAGTGACGGCCAGGTGATGTCGCCACATGCATAGCCTCATTTGTCATTCTTATCATTAGTCATCATCTTCGGAATGAAAAAATGATGTCGACTGGCGATGGACACCAACTACCGTAAAATCCTACGTTAAAGCCCCACCCAGATATAATCACATCTATTTGCTAACAACGATATTATTCCGGATATAAGCCCCCCCGGGAAATAAGCCCCCCCCCCCCGTTTATAAGCCCATCTGATAAATAAGTGCGTTCCTTTTGCGTTTCTTTACAAACATCAAAATTATTAAACGAAATTTATAGGCATCAACAAATAGCGGTGGAGTTTAGAACAGTAATTACAATGATACCAAAGAAAGAACAAATGGTTATGCATATATAACAACGATAGGACTGTTTCACGGCAAACACGCAAATTGATAACGTTAAGGCTTGTAGCTTTTAAACTTTCGTTCTGTTCCGTTCCAGTTGTTCCAGTCGCATTAGTGTTTTATGTATGTTTTTGAAATAAATCTTCCGTTTATCGTGACGCACAATAAATGTTTTATAAATGTAACTCTAACTGTAATCAAGATAAAATGAGGTCCTTATTTCCTCTTGCTGTAATGGTATGTTAGCTTTAATTCGTTTCTCAGATACGTTTTATATCGTCGTTCAGAAACTTTTTTTGTTCCGGTTATATGCCCCCCGGATATAAGGCCCCCCTCCCTCCGTTTATAAGCCCACCCAAAACCCTCTATGAAGTTATATTAGAGATCTTATCCATTGTTCACACAAATTCCTTCTCTTAGTTGGTCAGCATGTACCTGAATGGCAGACATCAATATTCATAGATCATAACTACTCACCGCTGGTATTATTTGTCGTCATGCCACCGAAAACGTCCCTTGGTACATTCACTGAGCTGTTGTCACAGGCCATGGACCCTATCTCCATCCCTTCGAAGGTTGATATGTTGACAACGAAAATGTGACAAGCTTTAAAATATGAAATATACTCCATGTTAAAACAAGCACCCATTTACCAAGCTATTGCATATGCCATAGCATGGCCGTAATCAGAGATCAGCCTAGACCAACTGATAGGTGTTTGCGTTCCAAAAGAACTGAGCCGAAACTCCCCAAATTCCGTCATGCGAAATACAATAAGTCAAAGCGGTAATTGAGAAGACTGTATATGGTTATAATCGGTTTTACAGTCTTATGAACCATTACCATTCAAAAGTTGACTGACCGGTCCAATATAATACTGAAAATAACATGCTTTTCACGCCAATCAGGTCAATAACCAGAACAGAATTCCTGTCTCCTTGGTTTTGGAGACTTCTGAATCTTGTGAGTGCAGTGATGACTTCTTGATGTTAAATGAAATAAACAAGAAATAACGCATGAACATTTACCAAGGCCTTTTGCGTGGAAAGTTTTATGAATATTGGACATGTTTCTCCCTCTGATCGTATTTCCTATCATTGCAGTGAATCCTTCTAAGGCGTTGAGAACTTCAATTGAAGTTGGTTGCTGCTAAAAATAGAAAAAAAAGTACAGATAGTTGATTATTCCTGACCCTTTAAGCTGCCAACAAAACTGCATCTATCTTGACTTGCATTCAGTGGAAACTGAATAAGCCATCATCATCATCATCATCATCATCATCATCATCATCATCATCGCCATCGCCATCGCCATCGCCATCGCCATCGCCATCGCCATCGCCATCGCCATCGCCATCGCCATCGCCATCGCCATCGCCATCGCCATCGCCATCGCCATCGCCATCGCCATCGCCATCGCCATCGCCATCGCCATCGCCATCGCCATCGCCATCGCCATCGCCATCGCCATCGCCATCATCAATAGCATCACCATCACTATCACCGATTATTATCGTCGTTGTCGTCATCATCATCATCATCATCATCATCATCATCGCTCACCATCATTATCGTTGTAACTGTCTTTTTCATTTCAATTTCCATTGCCACTAAAATTACTAGTGCCATTGTCATGGCTATTGTTATCACCACTGAATCATCATCACCGTCGTCATCATTTTCATTCACTATCACTATTCGTTATTCACTATCATTACCATTACTTTCATTACTTTAGACTTACGTGTAATTGATCAGATCGGTCCAGGAAGTTGTCTACGTAGTGACCTAATTGCAGAAGGTTAGCTGCTTTATCGAAATAATCCTAAGGAAAAAGGAACCAAAGGGATTTAGGGCAATTACATAATTGATGCCAATTAGCTATTTCATCGCTTCTAAAAACAAGAGAAAACAACCTTAAAAACGTTTTGTGAAAGAGATATGAGGTAAGTGAGGATTGTTTCAAAACAAAACAAAAATAAGACTAAAACCTGGTTAAATTGCAGAGACAGTCTGCCAGGCACAAACCTGAAGAAGTGTTCCGTTGTCGATATCGATACGACTCCTGTTAAAGTTTGTGATCAGGTCACGATCTGCAAAATAATATACAGCAGGAACAAGAACATATCGAAAATCTGTTTATTTAATTTGTCAACCACGATATAAAAATAAATAAATAAATGGGGGTGACACAATTACTGGTAGCCCAGTAGTTTCCATTGTGGACCACAAATAATGACCTAATTGCCGTTCCAAATCATCAAGCTCATTAATCTCGTACCCAGATCCTACTTTTGGGGGGGGGGGGGGTGCGAGACTACAAGCATCTGCAGACATGACATTGCATATGTCAGTGTTATATAAGGTCACCCGAACCTTACTTTGATCAAAGTGTAGTAGTATTTTGTGCTTTTATGTCCTTGCGCAATACCACAGGTAGGTCGCTTAACCCTAGTAACGGACCTACTACGGCTATAGCCGTAGAAAATACCGCTTTTGCTCTCATGATTTATTTCTAGTTTAAATTTTGTCACAACGTCGTGATAATGTGTCAATATCACCAACTGGTGTGCTTTGCAATCATCACAGCCAACAAACCGACTGCAATTCCCGAATTCCGCTGCATATCACCGCTCGTTTGGCAGCAAAGCCCAAAATGCTAGTCTTTTGGCCTGGTCAACTCTTTAATAAAAAATATTTCCCAAATATCAACTTTCTACATTTACAACAAACCTCAAACCCTCTCCCTGGTATCCGCTATGAAAGTTTTCTCTAACATTTTCTACAAGCCACGCTTCAGCCCGTTTCTGAGAGTCAATCTCGTGTGTCTCAACTTGCCTCGTTCGCGCCCGAAAATAATTCTGGGTAATTCCCTTACACCAACAGCATAGAATTCTCCTTCGGTTCATTTCATAGTTTTTCGATAAGTGTTGAGCCACCCGGTGCTACCAGCAAAATATTGCATCGATGAGTATTTTTGTACCGGTCAAAACTAGCCCAAATTGCCTTGTTAGACCCCGGAATCCACTCGCAGATCGGCAAGAGAGAGAGACAGGTTCTATTTTGAGTCACCATGCTTACAACAGAGTGTGTTTGGCATCTCCGTCAACATGAAACCACCTCTCACCTCTGGTTTCTTTCAAAGGCTCGACTTTACCCACATTCTAGCCTAATGATGCCAGCCAGGGGGCTTTTACAGAGGAAAATGGCTCAGAAAACCACTCTAAAAGCGACAATCTCATCACATTAGCGCGATTCCACTCAATGGAGAAACAACAGCCACTCGCGTGCATCACATGGCACTGAAGTCTGAGTTCCCAGTATTTCAAGACAGCAGGTGTTTTGGGTGTAACTCCATATATGGGGAAGATAAGTGTCCCAGCGGACGGACTATTCACTGCCCAACATGTGTTGAATTAAATAGCACCCCCTTGGTACGCAAAGGGTTAAGGGTATGACATAGAAACTCAGAGGTCCACAGC
Organism: Pachyseris speciosa; assembly: GCA_016490735.1. NCBI lineage: Eukaryota > Metazoa > Cnidaria > Anthozoa > Scleractinia > Pachyseridae > Pachyseris > Pachyseris speciosa. The sequence goes on from JAEMWC010000008.1 coordinate 1,129,795, forward strand.
TCGTTTAAAGCTGAGTATTCATAAGTCCTTTTGGGGGTAAATCGTTGCTTAGCGAGGGATCCACCATGTTTGAATTCTGGATCCTAAGGGAAAGAGTAAGTCTAGACCGGCCAATAAAGGAAGACTAATGCAGTGTTTCTCGATTCCTTTAAACACTCGACAACCCAAATTTAGAAGAAAATTTTGAAAATGGATGTCTCTACGTAGTTTTTAAATCGTGCGGTGTCCGCTGCACTCATCTTTGCTAAATTGGAAAAACGATTTAAAGGAACGGTATTTTAAACAAACAAAGTGTGTTCGGGAATTTAACTTTCCACGGAAAATATCACCCTGTTTAGTGAAGTAAAGAGTTAAAAAAATACCTTTAAGTAGCTTTTTTATAAGATCTTCAGGTTCTTGTTCATCAATGGAAGCAGACGCAGTGACAGTGGCTTTAATTCTCAATTGAGATGTTGTTTTGAGAGAGCCTTTTGAATACAATGTCCCACCTTTCCAGGGTGTGATTGTCACAATTGATGATTCACTTGCTTTATTACCTGGAGATGATTTTGTAGACAAAATGTTTTGCGATCCAGTCGAGATATCAAACACCGCCTGGGATACAAATAGTGTTGGAGTAACAGTAACTGTGGTCGAAAAAGCAGTTGTTAAGTTTGTTGGCAATCTGCCTGCTTCCAAAGAAGTGATTTTTAAGCCTTGGTTTTCACTCAGCACCTTATCCGATGACGTCATCAATGGCTGAGTGTTTTGAAATTTATTTGGTGTAAAATAATCCGAGGAAAGAAAGGGAGATTGAATCAAACTTGACAGCATCTCTCTTGTAGACAATAAATTTCCCGTTTTGTTGATTCGGAATGGAGAAGTTTTGAAACGGGAAACTGTCAATGATGAAGTCAAATAATTTCCAGAACTGACCAAGGAAAATGTTGGATCAGTCACAGCCGAAGTTGAAGCACTAACGGACGAAGACATGGATAGCATTCTTGTCTCGCTTCTGTCAGCAGAAGGGCAATCGTTCTCAATCTGGTGTACGAAAGTTGCAGTTGAGTGTTGTGGATTGCGTGCTGACAATGACACCAAAGCTGTAAAGCAATCAGAAACGGAATACTCAAATGTGGAACATCCACAGCAAAAAAAGCTCTTTTGGACTTTCAAAACGAAATTCATTCTTAGAATCCACTTACCCTTAGCTTTCACAACGGCGCTTCTGGTAGAGATAGTCGGGAGTTTAAGAAAGAGGACGGCTACGGCAACGAAAACGTCAGTGAGAATATAACTTCTCGTTATCGCAGTAATTTCGCGATTATTGAAATTTGTTCAAGTAGTAAAATGTCGGCGAACTACCCAGGAACCAAATTTCTATGAACGGCGTTAAAGTAAAGAAAACGAAAAAAATTTGGCATGATCGCCTTCTCACATTTTCGTCAAAACCTAAAATTTGGTTTGCTTTACATGGGACAAAAACCAAAATTTAAACCCCACGTGCAGAGCTATTGTTATTGCTCATTAAACCTATTGTTTTGTGACGTTCCCATCCTCGTTTCCTAAACTCTCTATTGTCTAAAGAACCCTAAGGGTTGACTTGCTGGACAAAATTTAACTTGAAGTACATTGACTCTTAATTCTTTTACAGTACAAGCATAAGATAATTCATGTTTATTTTTTGACCAGCGGACTTTAAGTATCTTTTTCCCTGTTTATCGATCGGTCTATCTTTCTGTAGAGAACACAGGTATGTATACCTGTGTAGTTTATGAAGAGGTCGATGTTCAATGGCTATTCCGAAAAATCGTTGTGTTGATCATGAAGGGTTGCAGCTTTGCAGTACCATAATTTGTCAGTAATCGACAAGGGGTGGGGGTGGGGAGAGAGGTGTTTAGTTTCAATCTTTTCTTTAGTTTTCTTACAGAACATTATCCATTGGTGAATCTATGGTAGATAAACATTAACGACTTACCGTTACATAGTATATCTGTTGTCTGGTTTATGAATGGAGTTTCCACAAACTTCGATGTTTCGGGGTATTGAAGTACTTTGTAAAACTCAGTAATGTCCCTTATATTGTTCTCTACGCCAAAAGTCACAGCTATCTTTCTGACACCTTTAAGTCTTCCTTCCGAGACTCTATACCCGTTTGCGTATGAAGCATTTGTCTCCTTCCTAACCAACAAAAGCACTTGAGGCTCCTTATTGAAAGTTGTGTTGAAAAGTTGTCCCAATTTACTTCCGCTTGCATTTGAGGGCATAAATTGCAAATGACTAATAGCAGTGTATAGTTTGCCAATGCAGTTAAACTCGTCGAACGTGATGTTCAAGTGAACTTGAGTGTTATAAAGAACAACAGCAAAACGGCCCGCATTCACCCCGGATTGAAAGTTAGTCACCACTGATGCGACCAGGGTTCGCTGATCTTCAAACTCCTGTTGTGAAATTGCCTGGGAGGAGTCGATTGCGAATGCTGTCCTCGGCGGGTTGCTGCATGATTCATCTGTAGCGTTGGAATGAATTGAAATTCAATCAGTTGGCAACTGCTCTGATCAACGGACCTTCAATACAGTCATTATACGTCTTCGCGTCTATTAAGTCAGTCTTTCAAACCATTATGATAGCATTTATGGTATGCGTCGGCTACATTTCAAGCGAATTTAGCGCCAAAATTTAACAAGGAGGCAAGATTGAATGTACCTAACTAACGTGGTAATGTAACAAAATGGAAGGGTTAATAGATATTTAGAGCATCTCTGATCTTCATTAGATTCTTTGATACAAGTAAGATTTTGTCCCCTCGAAGCGGTTTCCTCAGTATCACTTAAATAATTGTCGATATATTCGTTGAATTTTGCTCAAGAGGGATTCCATCAATTGTTCTGTCCACCCCTTTGTTATCTTCCCAGAATTCGAACTTGCCTCCACAATTGTCAATTTCAAGATGGCTTTTATCAAGTGTTTTCTTTTCTTTCTTTTTTTTTTTTTTTAAGAAAGCTACAGGGTGGAATCTTATGACAGTTATAGAGTACAAGTATATATACCAACTGTTTTGCGACCAAATGTTCAGTTTGTTTTGCTATGTAAACTCTATCAGGTGAACATTTGGTCGAGCAAATTGCCGTCCAGTTTAACGAATAAGGCAGTTTCACATTTCCGAAGTCGATTTTGGTATTGAAAACCAAGCATTACCGCTGCATTTTCCAGTCAATGTTTGCTATCGAAAGTCGGAAAATATCGATTCAGTAAGAGAGTTGATGTCGTAGAGTGTCACGGCAGTAGGTATACACAGTTTCCAAGGGGTAGTTTGGTTTCCTAAAGAAGCAGCACTTCCTTCTGGTGCTGTCTTTATTATGCCGTACAAATTGGTTCTAAATTTTAAGTATGGGGATGAAATCCCGAAAATCGTAAACGTGCGATTAACCTCTCTTTAAGTTGTGTGCATTTTTTTTCCTTCGATCGCGTGTTCAAACTTTCCGTAAGTTTGAGATAAATTTGTGGGGTTTCTCCTTTATTCCAAATGAAACACTTCTAGGAATGACAGTGTAATTATGAATTGGCTTCCTATGTTCGTTACTATGCGCTACTAGTGCGCTCTTGAAAGTAAAACAACAATGAAATTTTAAAATATATTTATTTTTTTCCTGAACTCAGAGGGCAATTAAAAGACTTTAAAGTGGGATATTTCGTTCGGATCACCTTTTAAGTCCTTTAACTGCGCTCTGAGTACAGGACAATTTATTTACATTTTAAAATTATGATTCCAGAGCAGGAAAACAATATTTTTGATTCTAACAATGGAATTGTCATTCACAAGTGTCCGTAGATATAAATCAACGGCACATCTGCGCAGACGCTTCTGTTCGTCAAACAATTTTTGAAATAATGATTTGGTGCCTGCTTCCCATAAAAGCTACAAACTATTTTTGCAACCATTTGTCACTACTACGAGCAAAATAACGTGTTAACCTCAAATCAGTTACCGGCTTCGACTTGAACAGGCATCTGACCCATACCACAGTTTCATATTAGTGAAAAAGAACCTATCTCCCTTTATTATTATTTCAAAGAAAGAAAAATGATTGTTTACCATTTCTTCGAATCAAGCATTTAGAAGATATCTATGAGCTTTTTTCTTTCCTTTCTTTAAAATCAGTTTTCCCAACTGATGCGTTCGTACTGACTCAACAAACCGTTGCTATAATTATAAAAAGGCCCAAGAACCCCTAGGAGTTGGATAAGGGCCTTAACTTGTCTTACATTAAATTAATGATATCTGACTTCGTATTCCTTTCCTCTTCGAACTACTCAGAAGTTATCAGTACATTAAAACTTTGAACATAAAACTATGATAGTTTGATCACCAGCACCCGTGCTGGTGATAACAAAAGGTATTACATGTAACAATTGACTAGGAATATGAAACCAAACCTGATCTTGAAAACCAGCCAAAAGACAGAACGGCAATTATCCAATTCCTAATAGCCATAGAAATGTTTTTTTTTTTTCAGCATGAAAATCCGTATAGTGTAGCTGGTGATAAACTCCACGACCACAATATGATATAGGGGTGAAGCGCACTGAATAAATAAAACAGCAAACGGCTTTTTTTTTTTTTTTTTTTTTTTTAAGATATCAGACAATGTGAGTAACCTTTTTAATCAAACATTCTAAAAAACATTAAAGAGATCCTAATGATGTTTGAACGAAACCTGGACAAGTCGGAAATACATCAATTCACACTACGTCTTTTTGAGGCATTTATTTGCCTTCTCGTGTCACCTGTTCCTTTATCAGTTTAAGATGAAAGCGGCTTGGAGATCTCGTTTGACAGACTCGGAACAAAGCCTGACAAAAATCATTGATTAAAATTGAAAGCAGTAAAAACCTTCAAGGTGTTTTAAATTAATAAGTCAAGTGTTTGTCTTTCTTAGAAAAACTCTGCATCATATCACTAGGTATAAAATGTCGAAATTTTGCGAACGATATTTCTAAAAGATAGTATGTTTAACTTCAAACAAGACCAGAGTGACGAAGGATTAAAAAACCCGCGGTTGACAAAAAGTAATTGACATTTGCATCGCTACGTAAAATCATGTCTTTTTGCTTAATTTTTATGCGAAACTTTATTCAGGTAAAGCAGGTAACAAATCCAAGAGAAATAAATAAATCAAATGAAGAATGATCCTCGCAGTTGTGAACGCAATTTATACAATTGCGAAAAGAAGCCTGAAAAAAATTTTGGACTTCAACGGGGTTTGAACCCGTGACCTCGCGATTACCGGTGCGATGCTCTAACCAACTGAGCTATGAAGCCACTGACGTTGGGAGCAGGTCAATTGTGGGTTCATATGATCCCGTGAAAGAAATGAGTGTGAATGATATATGAAATGAACCATATATGAACTGCGGAAATGAAATCAAATGAAGAATGATCCTCGCAGTTGTGAACGCAATTTATACAATTGCGAAAAGAAGCCTGAAGGCTTGTATAAATTGCGTTCACAACTGCGAGGATCATTCTTCATTTGTTTTCATTTCCGCAGTTCATATATGGTTCATTTCATATATCATTCACACTCATTTCTTTCACGGGATCATATGAACCAACAATTGACCTGCTCCCAACGTCAGTGGCTTCATAGCTCAGTTGGTTAGAGCATCGCACCGGTAATCGCGAGGTCACGGGTTCAAACCCCGTTGAAGTCCTGAATTTTTTTCAGGCTTCTTTTCGCAATTGTATAAATTGCGTTCACAACTGCGAGGATCATTCTTCATTTGATTTCATTTCCGCAGTTCATATATGGTTCATTTCATATATCATTCACACTCAGAAATAAATAAATAAATAAATAAATAAATAAATAAATAAATAAATAAATAAATAAATAAAAGAGCATAATGTCAACGTAACGACTGTATGAAAGAGGCTCTGTTGGATCCGCTGCTGAAACAGTCGTCGCTGGACTATGAGTCACTTTCGAACTATAGGCCTATTTCCAATCTTGTGTTTACATCTAAGTTACGCGAAAGGGTGGTAGCCGCCCAAGTTACCAATCATCTGAGTGAGAATGGACTACTCGTGTACTTTCAGTCGGCCTATAAAATAGGTCATAGCACGGAATCTTCCTTATTGATGATGGCAAAAGTGCCGTCCTGTTGATGCTGGACTTGTCTGCGGCATTTGACACAGTAGACCATCAGACCCTCCTCCACAGGCTGTCCAACCGCTTTGGGATACATGGTGTGGCTTGTAAGTGGTTCACATCGTACCTATCAGAAAGCAAACTGTTTGTATCCATTGGTAGTTAACGATCAACCAGTCGTTTGTTGCCTTGCGCGGTTCTTCAAGGCTCCGTGCTTGGACCACTACTATATACGATGTAAACAGCACCGCTTGGAGGCACAATGCGTCATCATGAAGTTTCCTTTCATCAATATGCTGATGACACACAAATGTACTGTTCCGGCGTTCAAGACATCAGATGCTGATGACCTTGAAGTAACCAAACTCATGCTGGAGGGCTTGCATCAATAGCCTTAATGCTTGGATGCTGCATAACAATTTGCAATTAAATGACAACAAAACGAAGATCCTAGTATCCCATGTCAGACATCGGCCTGCTCCCTCCCTGGACTGTCTGCAAGAAGTTAGTGCTGAACTCAAGCCCACTGATCATGCAAAGAATATTGGAGTGGTCTTTGACTCCATTCTTTGTTTTGATAGACACATCGCGCAAATATATAAATCTGCTTTTTACTCAATTAGGTTAATTTAAAAAACTACATAGTTTCTTAGTATGGAAACTGCTAAGATTTTGGTGCACGCTTTTGTAACTTCTAAGTTGGATAATTGTAACGCACTCCTGTATGGCCTTCCAAAGTATAAGATCCAGCGACTGCAATACGTGCTGAACTCTGCTGCTAGGCTTGTTACATTTTCTAGGAAGCATGGCCACATATCTCCCGTACTAATCGAGCTCCATTGGTTGCCAGTTGAAAAACGCTTACAGTTTAAGATCTTGTTGTATACATATAAAGTAGTGAATGGTATTGCACCTGTTTATCTTCAGGAACTGCTATATCTTTATAGACCTGGCCGTAGCCTTAGATCAGGAAATATGCTTCTGAAGACACAATTTTTTAATTTCAAATCTTATGGGCTCAGGGCTTTTTCTATATGTGCCCCTCGGCTCTGGAATGCCCTTCCACTAGAGCACCACTAGGTGGTGCAATTCCTTAGGTAGTTTTCAGAAAGCCCTGAAGACCTTCCTTTTTAGAAAGGCTTATTATTGAAACAACTTAAGACAAATTATGACGGAATTTTTTGATTTTTAATTGTACTTTTTATAGATAGTTTTGATTTTTTACTCTGCAATTCCGTAGATTTTTAATTGTATTCTTTACAGTTAGTTTTGGGTTTTTACAATTACTGTGAAGCGCTTGTGGACTTTTTGGAATAAGCGCTATAATAATAATAATAATAATAATAATAATAATAATAATAATAATAATAATAATAATAATTTAGAACTTATATAGCGCATTTTCCATGTGTATATGATCAAATGCGCTTTACAAGCAGATGAAATTGGAATTTGGAAATGTTGGTTTTTGTGGAGAGGGGAAAACCGGAGAACCCGGAGAAAAACCTCTCGGAGCAGAGAAGAGAACCAACAACAAACTCAACCCACATATGACGTCGAGTCCGGGAATCGAGTCCGGGAATCGAACCCGGGCCACATTGGTGGAAGGCGAGTGCTCTCACCACTGCGCCATCCCTGCTGCCCCCTTTACTATTATTATTATTATTATTATTATTATTATTATTATTACAAGTAAAACCGGAAATAACAATATATAATTATATATCCCATAAAAAGGTAGATATAAGGCAAAGAAACAAAATGATGGTCGAAAAGGGTAACTTTTAATGCCATATATTACGGCGAGACATGACTAACCTTCTTCAGGGGCAACACTGAAGCAAAGTAAAAATGGAGAAAACGGTTACAATACAGAAATAGAAATAATAGACGTGTACTGAAGCGGCTACCAAAAAAGTGGCATTCCCAAGGTGGCATTCCCAAGGTGGTAAGAACAATGATAAGTTGTGATGAATTTGCAATTTTGTTAGACTCTGCAACAAAGTTAAGACAGATACTGCTACGTAAGCGGTAGAACCAGAAGAAAAAAGTACAATCAGTTGAAGGTTCAGAACCCCTGCCCCACCCATTCATGCACTACTGACTTATTATTTAGACCTTGTAAACATTGTTTCTCTCACTTAACTTCTCATGGTTTTGAAAGTTATTTGTTGCCAGCAAGCCAGAGCTTAAAAAAGTGGTTGTATTGAGATTTGGGGGTTAAATGTTGTACAGACGGAAGATTGTATTCATATTTTTGTGGTTATTTATTATGAGTGGGCTTGGATCGAGGCAAGTGTATTCTACGTCTTTGGAGAGAGAGAGAGAGAGAGAGAGAGAGAGAGAGAGAGAGAGAGAGAGAGAGAGAGAGAGAGAGAGAGAGAGAGAGAGAGAGAGAGAGAGAGAGAGAGAGAGAGAGAGATGCTCTGAAAACAGGCCTACCGCTCTTGTTCTGACAGTTTTTTTAGTTCACGATAAACCAAAAATTAAATGTTTTGCAATTTTTTTCTTTGGTTAAATTACGAAGGAAGACATCGCCCGCTATGTTTGTCATCGAATCGTAGATTCTCCACACCTCGCGATTCACACGTCATTTTGTTTAACCAATCACAGAAAGTGAATCGACCTTCTGAAACGAAGCGACGGTTTGCTTGCGACAGCGCTGTAGCTGTGGTGAAAGTGGTATTTGCGGTCAAGTTTAACAAAGTAATGGGAAATTTCTAGTCCGAAGCTTAACTACATTCAAAACGGTGAAATTAGTTTGAAATTTGGTTCATCCTGTCTCATAAAACCTTAGACCAAGTCAGTGGATTAACGAGCACATGAACGCTGTGCGATACCTCGTTCGACTCTCTCGTTCCGCCACTTCGACTAGGTCACCTGAAGATGTGTTAAGCCCCGGCTACACGTTCAAACATTGTTGTAAAACATTTGTTGGATGAACAATGTTAGAACGTGTAGCATGCATGTTTGATGACGTTTGTTCAACATTTTTTGTTGGAAGAATGTTTTGATTTCGATCAAACATTTTCTCCAACATACAACAAATGTTAAAGCGTGTAGCCGCCCTTTCAAACAAAGTTGTATTGCAAAGACCAATCAGAGTTAAGGTTCCAGTCTCCAATCCGAAGCCTAGTGGCAGAGGTGGAAATTGTTGAAGCCGGAACCCCGAAGCGACGTGTTTCCAACAATGTTATATGCGTATCCAACATTGTTACAAGCGTTCTTACAACAATGTTGGGACGTGTTCTTCTAACAATGTTACAACGTGTAGCCGGGGCTTTAGAGTGTGAAAATATTTTTAACTGGCCACTCTGGGAAGAATTATATCAAGGCTTGATGGACGGCTTTTTGGATGTATCTAAAGCGTTGTGAAAGGGATTGAATTCGCGCCGCGACTGCATTCGACAACACATAAATTTTCCCGCTGTGCTTTGAGCATGACTAAAGACGAAGGATGTGCGATTTACGCAGTGGCCCGATGTAGCCTTTTCGACGATTGGAGAAGGTATTTACCGTCGCCCTTTTATTTAGTCGTTTTCTTAAAAAAACTTACGGTCAACCGATAAGCCAGATAAGCGTTGTCTTTGTTTATGTGCCCAACTTTTGTATGGCTCGGCAAGAAGTTAAGCCTTCTCTCAAATTTGGTTTTCAAGTTTATCGTCAGTTTGTTTGTGAAGAAGGTTTTCAGGATTTCTGTGTTGGACCCATTCTTATAGCAAATTACATTTTAATTTCCCCTCAGTTTAAAAAATAGATTCAAATGAAATTTACCGTAAGCTTAAGCTTATAATTTAAACATTGTTGTAAAAAGGTTTTTCCTCAGACTACCATTGTAAATAGGTGCCACAAACCAGAAGCGTAACACTTTGTAAAACTGCCAAATCTATTAAAATAATTATTTGCTTTGTTTTTTTTCGACTGGTTCTTGGTCGGTTTTGACATAAACTTAAGTACTTGACTTCTTCAGAGTTATTAAGCTTAGGTACTTTCCGCGTTTAGCGCGCACGTACACGAACTCGCACAAACAGCCGTGATTTTAAAACTTTTCTCTGTTTCTGCTGAATCTTTGACATACAATTTTTAGCTTTATAAAATTGAATTAAATTATGTGAACCCCCATGCATTACAACCTCTATGAAAACGTTTTTTGTAGTACAGTAATTTTTCAGATACAACAAAATGTTTCGCCACTCAAATTAAACTTATGTGTCGGAATCGTGTAATTCATTTGGGTAATCCATTTGAAAGCACGAACTGTTCCAGTATTTGTTTATGCGCAACTATTTTTCTTAGGCCAATACTTTGAATAATGGCTTTATTGTACACTTTGTTATAATTGTAATAGGGAATTTAGTTCATGGACAGTATAAAATAAAGTTTTGATGTCTGTGCGAATGAAGGTAACGTTTTAAGTTCCGGTTGAAAATAAAGTAATCATTTATTCCGTCACTGTTTAAGATACGTTTTTAACCTTCAAATATCGTATTTAGTAAAATTACTGAGCTTGCATCGGTTGCCTTAAGCAACTTAAATTGTTTCATTTAATGTTAGCATTAATTTGATTTCATTCGCATTGCTGCAACTTCTAGTTTAAGTTTTATAATTTCAAGAATTAAACAATACTTTTTAGGTGGGAAGTGCATTTAAGTGTACCACAAACGCGCTTTTTTTTTTGTTTTGTTTTTTTAACAAACAGCAACAACTATCTGTATCAACTTACCTTCTCAGGTATACATTGTCCCTGAGCAGACAACAGCCATAAAAAAAAAAAATAATTAAAAGAGTCGTCAAAAGTTCCGTTTAAAGAAAATGCAAGTCCAGTCCGTTGTCCAGTCCTTGGAATTTTTTTTCTAGCTAACCTTTTGTGGCGCGGCGTCGCAGTGAAAACAAAAAGCGCGCGAAAGTATAGCCTCGTTTTCGTTCTTTCCTCCAGGCCCTCTCCTCTGAAAAAAATCTTAAACATCGATCATCGCCAAAAGCAATTGAAATTAGAAGAAACTGACAACGCCATCATAAAGAGCATACTCTCAAGCCTTAGGCAAAATTTTCTTTTGTTCCTACCTCAAATGGTCGTTGAGCAGGAAGCTGACAAACTGTTCAGTTAGTTTTTCTACTGCCGCACTTTCTTAGGAAAAAGTAATCATGGCCATTTTTTAAAACACTATTTATTAAACTACAACTTCGCTTAAAAATATTCTTGGAGAAAGGTTCTAGTAAACTTGTAGAGCGAATATTAAACTTCGTTCCGTTCTGGTCACGTGACCGATGACGTCACAGCATTAAAAATGACAAAAATGTATATTTCATAAAAATATCTACCAATATCCAAATTTTTGTTTCCTCGCGTTTAATGCAACGCGAGATAGCACTTGTACCCAGACTCCCACTTATTGAAAATTGTATATACCTCCCTTAATATTTATATTTTGTTCGGTACCCGGGCAGTCCGAAATGGCTCACACCATTGTGCTTCAAACCACGTTGACTGCTTTTGCAATAACAAAATAACTTCGTCACAGTGAGCAAAAACGCACTTGTGAACAAAGTCACGTGACCAATGACGTCATCGCCCTTAGTCTTGTACAATAATTAGTTTATGGTAAGACTTATTTCTAGACAACGTGGGGGTCTTGCCGCCCTCAAACTGACCAAGTTATTTGGGATTGACGATTTTCCAGCTGCAAAGAATTCTGGGAAGGTTCTTATTATAATTATATATTGTTATTTAATTATTATTATACGCTCCCAAAGTGATAACATATCGAATTTTATAACTGCCATATAAATCATATTCCTCATGATCATGTTATTTGAAAAGGATATACTTATATTAACTGTTTTCGTTCACTTTAAAACTTTTATGGTCTTTGTTTGCTGTGATTTCCCTCACAAATTAATGTGATCTGGTAAGCTGAAGCCACTCTGAAGGGCACTAAGGCCACATGGTAGCAGGCATTACCCGTTAAATCTACCAAAGCAAAGATTGAGCCCAAGCATTAGCAGCCATGGACAGCTGTTTCCGCCTTGTTAGGCCTCATCAGCATGGCATAGCTAATGCTCAGGCTCAGATCACATTACTTTGTGAGGTATCCTTGTGAATTCGTACATTTAGGGTACTAGTTACCTCCACACTTGACAAGTTCAACATAGCTTTTAACATTTTTTTTTTCTTTTTACGAAAGCTACGGAGGGGAATCGTGTGACAGAGTTCACTGCGCTTTCTGTCGCTAAATTCAAACGTTGATTAGGAATATGTACGTAAACAATAGAGAAAATTGGCCAAAAACTGGTGAGAACGGCTTGGAAAATCATCATCCAAGGCCGAGTAGTTGCCGCGTTTGGCCGAGTTTGTTGCCGCGTAGCTGGCGGTTTTTGGGAAGCGCGACCGAGCGAGCGAAACTCCATTCTCCTCGTGGATTCGCCGTTCACTCGCCGCGGCGCGCTTCCCAACAAAACCGCCAGCTACACAGTCACAAACAACTCTGCCTTAGCATGCGTTTTTCAAAACTCCGGAAACATTTCGCGAGTCCCAAAAGCTGTAGTGGCAAGGTATTCTGCAGTTACCCATTACTGGCTTTTACACGAAAACTAGCAAACTCATTCTGTGTAAACTTTGTTTAACGCTTTGACCATTGGAAGTCCTTTCGGACGAATTAAAAGATGTCGCTGCGTGCGAACTTGTGCGCAATTTTCACGTGCGCAAGGACGTAAATTTGAACTGGCTTTACGTGCGTAAATAAAGGCGATGTACGCGCATAAAAGTAAAAGTTGAACCTCGCTCAACTTTTTAGTTCGATTCGCGGCCCGCCTTTAACTGGAGCGCCTTTGTTATCTACATCGCGTCTTGGGATATCAGTTCAAGCATCCATGCGTTTGATTGACAGCAGCAGAAATCTTAAAGCAACTCGGGTATTCCCAAAGCGGAATCTATCTACCAATCACAGCCGACTATTTCTGGATATGCAAATTATTATGCCGCACGCTGAAAAACTGGGCGCTGTAAGTACGTGTCGCGAAAGGCAATAGCATTCTGGGCGTTGCGAAATTTGCTAATGTAGTCAATAAACTGTGCTTCAAAGTGACTCGAAATTCGCTGGCTTGCTTCACCGTTGCGTAGATTTGGTCGAGGCGAAAATTGAGCACGTTTGCTTTTCAGGCATATGCAACATTCTTATCACGGAATTTCGTAAACACGCGATCTACGTAAAGAAACTTACAAATCCTTGTAACGCATATCAAATTTGCCCATCTGACAGCAAGATCAAATTTTTAGGGGAGGTGGGGGGGGGGGGGGGGGCGAGGGTTGATTGCTAAGGAGTGTATTTTCAAATCAAATGAAGAATGATCTTCGCAGTTGTGAACGCAATTTATGCAATTGCGAAAAGAAGCCTGAAAAAAAAAAAATTCAGGACTTCAACGGGGTTCGAACCCGTGACCTCGCGATTACCGGTGCGATGCTCTAACCAACTGAGCTATGAAGCCACTGACGTTGGGAGCAGGTCAAATGTGGGTTCATATGTTCCCGTGAAAGAAATGAGTGTGGATGATATATGAAATGAATCATATATGAACTGCGGAAATGAAATCAAATGAAGAATGATCCTCGCAGTTGTGAACGCAATTTATGCAATTGCGAAAAGAAGCCTGAAAAAAATTCAGGACTTCAACGGGGTTCGAACCCGTGACCTCGCGATTACCGGTGCGATGCTCTAACCAACTGAGCTATGAAGCCACTGACGTTGGGAGCAGGTCAAATGTGGGTTCATATGTTCCCGTGAAAGAAATGAGTGTGGATGATATATGAAATGAATCATATATGAACTGCGGAAATGAAATCAAATGAAGAATGATCCTCGCAGTTGTGAACGCAATTTATGCAATTGCGAAAAGAAGCCTGAAAAAAATTCAGGACTTCAACGGGGTTCGAACCCGTGACCTCGCGATTACCGGTGCGATGCTCTAACCAACTGAGCTATGAAGCCACTGACGTTGGGAGCAGGTCAAATGTGGGTTCATATGTTCCCGTGAAAGAAATGAGTGTGGATGATATATGAAATGAATCATATATGAACTGCGGAAATGAAATCAAATGAAGAATGATCCTCGCAGTTGTGAACGCAATTTATGCAATTGCGAAAAGAAGCCTGAAAAAAATTCAGGACTTCAACGGGGTTCGAACCCGTGACCTCGCGATTACCGGTGCGATGCTCTAACCAACTGAGCTATGAAGCCACTGACGTTGGGAGCAGGTCAAATGTGGGTTCATATGTTCCCGTGAAAGAAATGAGTGTGGATGATATATGAAATGAATCATATATGAACTGCGGAAATGAAATCAAATGAAGAATGATCCTCGCAGTTGTGAACGCAATTTATGCAATTGCGAAAAGAAGCCTGAAAAAAATTCAGGACTTCAACGGGGTTCGAACCCGTGACCTCGCGATTACCGGTGCGATGCTCTAACCAACTGAGCTATGAAGCCACTGACGTTGGGAGCAGGTCAAATGTGGGTTCATATGTTCCCGTGAAAGAAATGAGTGTGGATGATATATGAAATGAATCATATATGAACTGCGGAAATGAAATCAAATGAAGAATGATCCTCGCAGTTGTGAACGCAATTTATGCAATTGCGAAAAGAAGCCTGAAAAAAATTCAGGACTTCAACGGGGTTCGAACCCGTGACCTCGCGATTACCGGTACGATGCTCTAACCAACTGAGCTATGAAGCCACTGACGTTGGGAGCAGGTCAAATATGGGTTCATATGTTCCCGTGAAAGAAATGAGTGTGGATGATATATGAAATGAATCATATATGAACTGCGGAAATGAAATCAAATGTAAAAAAATCAGTGTATTTTATTTGAAAATTAGGAAGTTTGTAAGTTGTTTGTTTCATAGTGCCCATGGAGAGTGAAGTGAGTTTGTTCAAAACCCTGACACACCAAGTGGTGATTTGCAAACTTTTGAAATTCTTACAAAGGATAAAATAAAGAATTGCCAAAACAACATTTTGACTACAGCCAAGGAAAATGATGATATTGATGGCTGGTGTGTAGTTGTTGAACGCCCTCAATCCAGGGGTTACAGATCATCTTCCCCTTTTACACATCTAGCCGAAAAAGAAAAACTATGGAGCCCCTGAGCTCAACACAGTAGCCGCTTTTTGCCAGCGCTGCTTTTGTTGCTGTCGTGTCTTCATGGTGTGGTCACGCAAACCTGTGGCCATCACAACAACTGACATTCGAAGTATTATCATATTACAAGCTCGCAACAAACGAAAAAAGGAATGTTATCCACTACTATGAGAAATTATACTGTCAGCCCTTGTGCACTAGGAAAGTATTCAGTTATCTTCGAGTCTTCTTTACGGCGAAAATGATGATTTTGTAAAATCGTACAAGGCCCGCGCAGCAAGTTTGCAACTGCGGGGGGCGTGAACGTGTTTGCGTGAGTCAACTAGGGAGGTGCGGTGTCTGGTGCGGAGTCATGCTCTCACGAAAATGTTTTAAATTAAAGTCCTCTGAAATGGCTGGAAATGTATTTAAAACCAACATGGTGTGGTGAAACATATATACTTTCAGCAAGAAAAAAGGTTTTTTTTTTTAAACAAGAATAATCAGTTTTCGGTAAAATGATAAATAGAACAGTAACGTCATGTTTTTAGTATTACTTGCTTTTTACATTTGAAAAGTGGGTGGGGGGCTTCCCCCAGCCCCTCCCCCTGCGCAGTCCCTGTCGTATGACAGATAATTGGGAGCTTTAGCAACGACGACGGCGACGGAAACGAAAACGTCACTTCAAAATAGAACTTCTCGTTTTTGCAACGCTTTCGCTATTATTCCAATTTGTTTAACTTGGAAAATACTGGCGAACAATTCAGGGACTAAATTGTTATGAACGCCGTTAAAGTAAGGAAAAAGAAAGAAAACTTTACAGTCACACGCTCCCGTTCTCCAGAAAACCTAAAATTTGGTCATTTCACGTTGTTGTTTTGCAGAGGACGGGAAAGAAATGTACCAAAATGTAAAACGCACGTGCAGAAACATTGTTTTTGCTCATTAAGGCTATTGTTTTGTGGCGTTCTCGTTGCCGTTGCCGTCGTCGTTGCTAAAGCTCCCTATTGATCAGATTGGAGCGTTATGCTTCATTATGAAGGGAAACGAATTCGAAGAGCAGCATGAATTTAGACTTCGACAAGGTCGCGAAATATTGTTTTGAGGCCAAACGAATCTAAAATCGACTGGCTGCGATGAATACCTTAGAAGATAGATCGAAACCCGACAAGCTTTGGATATTCCAGGGAAATAAGTATTTTCTATCTTTTTTCCCGTCCAAACCGAATGCTGAGCCTAGTTTATAACCGTCCCGAGTTCCAGAAGCCTCAGCAAACTTCAAAATTGCACACAGAAACACAAAAGACGAATCGTTAGCCTGGTAGCAGTCATTTCGCTGAGCGACAAACCACCTGGACGTTTGCAAGTCCAAGGCAAAGAAAGCGCTTTGTTTAATGTACTATCGTACACTAAGAAATGTCCAAAAACCAGACTAAAGAATGCCATAGACAGCTACGCTACTGAAGTTGTCATCTCAATCGATCTGCCAATAAAACATTAATGAACTGACTGAATTCCAGAATGTTTTTTTTTTCATTAACTACAAATAAGACGGTAAAATAAACTCAGCCGATCCTTGGCTTTCCAAAAACCAGTGAAGAATCTTTATCGACTTGTCTTGTATCACGTATAAATTTGCTTTGTCCGCCCTTAAAATGACTGCCACCGTAGGCATAGCGGTGAAAATGTTTGCTTTATTTTTCAAATATCTTTTCTTAATGCGTCTGTCAACGCTGTTACTTTACATAATAATTTTTGATACTGAAGACGAGAAATTCTGCAGTTTTCGTTTCTTCTAGTATACATAATAGGTGTCTTCTATCACGATATCATTCAAGCCTTGACCTTGTTCCAAATCCTCGGTTGTTTGAAGCCATTAAGTGTTAATCGGAGATCAAGAGTTATCCTAGGACCGGTTAGTCGAAAGCTAATTAACCCAGGATTTAGAATTAACCGAAGTTTTCATCTCACTCGATGAGAAGGTTTTGTAAATCAAATTTTACGCTTTCAGTAATAACAGGAACTAAAATTCAAAGTTCACTCTAATCCCGGATTTGCTTATTCGTGCTTTGAACAACTGGGCCCGCCACAAATGCTTGTTTCGCGCCTTAAAAAACCATAGCTGATGAATTATAAGTTGGAAGTAAAAACAGTCAAAGATATAGGGCGAAAGGGTTTATAGGAACCACATGATTGATAAGTTGTGTATAACCCCTAATCGATATTTATTCCGGGGTAAGGTTTGATTAAGTTTGAATTAATTGATTATTTTTTAGTTTTATTTTTTATTTTCTTGAATGTATGTTTATTTATAATTTAGGATTAAGTTTTTTTAGTATATAGAGGTTTAATGTGGATTCCCGCAACCATATTCTGCCCTTCATGTTTTGCCTTGAGTAATTCAGTTAATCCTTGTGCTTCAGTTTAATTTTAAGAAAATTAAATCGAGTGACTAGAAAAGTCTTGCGTTAACTTTAAATCCCAAAACACGTTTCGGGAGAATGAGGATCCTAAACAATAAAATTTATACGTGGTCCTAAATTCATCCTGACGTCTAAATTCTTCCCCTCTTGCTGAGCATTTTGCATGGCCCGCAAAAATGCCTTATTTCAGAATATAAGATGTTGGTTCTTGGAAAATGAATTGAAGACTTGAACCTAACGGATGATGCATTTACTCAGATAAGATTCATCTGAAAACCTTCCTATGAAGCTGACAACCAAGGTAAACACCCATCTGAAAGGAAAGGAAAGGAAAAGGAACGAGAAATTAGTACAAATTGGATAATAAATCTCGGGCTCGTCAAAGTACAGCACAACTCGTAAAAATACTCCCCGATACTACGCGCCAAAACATCTAATACTGTAAGATATATCTCCTCCTTTTTTTGTCAAAGTACAAGTTGTCCACGAAAAAACATCGGGATCAGATAAAAGTAGACAAGTAATCGACATTTTGTCTAATGGGCGCTCGTTCAGTTCACAAAAAGAAAAACCTTTTTTATTGAGTAGATACAACTACTGTCGAAACTCGATTATCCGGGACTTGCCGGGACTGGAGTAAATAGTCCGGATGATGAAGAGTCCGGTTAATCAAAAATATTAATATCAATAGACCCTATGCAAAGATGACTGCCTTTAGATTGTTCTTTTGTTCGTATTCAAATAGCCTGACCAACCTCTTTCAGATAACAAATTCTTTAGAATTTTAATCTCAAAAGCGAGGTTGGTGAGGCTATTTTTAATGAGAACAAAAGAATAATTTAAAGGCAGCCATTTTTGCATTGGGTCCATGAGACAAAATACGTACATTAAACTGAATGAAATTTAATGCGTTAGTGTACTGTATTGTGCAAATGAACTTCATGCAAAATCTTCATTTGATCTAAAACGCTCACCGTTTGGATGGAAAACAAACCTTTTTCAAACTCTCTTTTCAACGCCAGCCTAAATTAAAAATAAGTCATAATGATAGTTTCTAGGTAGTCTGCGTAGCAAGCGTTTCCGTGGGGTTTCCTTGCAAAGAACGACCGAGCAAAGGAATTTTTCGATGTTTTGGCCGCGTAAGAAATGGGACGAGAGCAAAAAATGAAAGAGGGGGGAGGGGGTGAGGAAGGAAGTAAACGCTTATTAGCTTGCAGACAAATCCCTGGATTTTGAAAATCCCTTTCGCAAGCGAACGGGGCATCAAAGATTTGATGGCCTGGACGCGTTTGGAGCAAGTTTACACAAAGCTTTAAATTTTCTCCCCGAACGGGGATTTAGTCGCGCCGGAGAGTGCGACAAGAACAAGTCTTCCGTGAAACAACTCTTCACCAGAGGAGATCAACTCGATGTCCTCCTCACAGGATTTGGGAAATGTTTTAGCGCTTGTGAAAGAAGACTGTGTTGTCCTTGTAATTTGATCACTGAAACTGAGTATTGTGAACGATCGAATCAAGGAGAATTTCGGCTGGCTCGTTTTCTGCCTGCCTCCGACGAGACATCGAGAGTGGAAAATACCGTCTGTTGTTTTCTTCTGCTGAAGGAGCACTCGTCAATCTTCCTCTAATCCCTCAAAAACGAAGGCAACAAGCTTCATGGCAATCTCGTCGCGGGGAATTCTTTCGAGAACTTTGACTTGGAGGCCACCTTCGGGAATTATCTATATTCAGAAACTGGTCAAGATTATCGTTGTTTTCCTTCTCAGATTTTTGAAGCCTCCCCTACCCAAATTCCGTGAAGACTATCCGTCGTTTGTTTTCGAATCTTGCGAGCACAAGGATTACAAACGCGACTCTAATACCGCTCACAAATTTAGCACCTCGAGTCCAAATTTCTGGCAGATTTGTGCCTAAACGTTTCCCTTGTAGTCCTTCCTTTTCGACGGATTGAAAAGAAAAATTCTGTAGAAAGCGTTACGAAAGGCGAAACATTTTATTCGTCAATTTAGAACAGCGATGACAGTATGAAATCTCGCTGAGTGCGCTCAGGCATGACAGGCCAAATGGGCGGTTATCCAGGGCTTTGTGGGATGTGGCTGGAGTGACATGGATACCTCACAAATTAATGTGATCTGGTAAGCTGACGCCACTCTAAGGGCCCTAAGGCCACATGGTAGCGGGCATTACCCCTTAAATCTACCAAAGCACTTAAATCTACCTTGAGCCCAAGCATTAGCAACAATGGACAGCTGTTTCGGCATTGTTAAGCCTCATCGGCATAGCTAATGCTCAGGCTTAAGTACCCACATATCAATAAAACAAGCAGCAATACAAGAAGCAATGTGGCCTTAGTGCCCTTAGAGTGGCTTCAGCTTACCAGATCACATTAACATGCCAAGAAATGAGGGACATGAATGGGCGGAGTAACTTCAGAGCAGTCTAGAGAGCTGTCAATTACTTTCTTTCTTTAGCGAAATGCTATTGGATTATCGTTGCTATAGAAATTTGCAGGCGTTTCAAAATTCAAAAAAAAGGTTAGCGGCCCTGTCGAGTAATCTACGGTTGTCTGCAACAGCGAAAAAAATAAGGAATAAAGAAAGTTTGTTATCTGGAAAATTTCCACTAATAAATAAAAAAATAAAAAAATCAAGAATTAAATCAATAAATAAAACGATTTTCGTCTGTTTAGGCGAAATATCGGACATTCTTGGCGTATAAAAGTGTACTGTACTTCGAAAGATGTGTTGTTTAATTTTCCCGCGATCTCGCCGCAAGGATTTGTTGTCTCTCTCAGTGCCATGCTGATGAGGCCTAAAAAGGCCGAAACAGCTGTCCATGGCTGCGTATGCTTGGGTTCAATCTTTGCTTTGGTAGATTTAAGGGGTAATACCCGCTACCATGTGACCTTAGTGCCCTTAGAGTGGCTTAAGCTTACCAGGGGTTTGTCTGCAAGCGTTTCCTTTCCTCCGTTCCCCACCCCCACCCCTCTCATTTATTTTGCGCCGCCCCATTTCTCGCGCGGCCAAGGCATCGAAAATCTCGTTGTTCGGTCTTTCTTTACTCGGAAACTCCACGGAAACGCTTGTTACGCAGGCTAGGGATCTTCATCATGCCTTGTTAATATTCATGAAAAAATCTTGGACCAGAGGAAATAGTCCGGATAATCGACTGTACTGCCAACACACCTGTTTTCATTATGGCCCAAATAATAATAAGCAAAGATGGCAACTATAGCAGGTGAAGAATACCAATCTTAAGGGACGGAACGTTTGGCTATTTTATAAGCGTGGTGGAAAAGACTTCCAAGAGATGCAATAGTTTCGAAACAGCATGGCCACTCACCCAAGTCTGAATGCCATGCAGCTGTCTAGGTCTCTCACAACCTGCAGGCCGTCAACCTCCTCCTTGCCGTACTTTACTTTGTGGTTCGTAAAAAGGAATTCCAGCACTGAGGTGAGGGAGTGACGTTTCCCCTGCCATTCAAGATATACATATGTTTGAACTTACTCTAATTTAAGTTGCAGTGTGTAGTTGCTTAAGTGTGAATAATAAATGAATTAAATCATATATGAACTGCGGAAATGAAATCAAATGAAGAATGATCCTCGCAGTTGTGAACGCAATTTATGTAATTGCGAAAAGCAGCCTGAAAATAAATTCAGGACTTCAACGGGGTTTGAGCCCATGACCTCAAGATACCGGTGCGATGCTCTTACCAACTGAGCTATGAAGCCACTAACGTTGGGAGCAGGTCAACGTCAGTGGCTTCATTGCGTTCACACTGCGAGGATCATTCTTCCTTTGTAGTTACTTAAGCTGGTATGCGAGTTTGGCCAAAGGAGTACATGCATTATCACAATTGAATCACATTGGTCACATTCAGTCAAGAATCAAACTATTAACTGATCGGCCGGGTAGATACGGCTGTTAATCAAAGTGAACTAAAAGACCCCATTTACTTCCTGTGACTGTAAGGTTGGTTGCGTAAGGTTGTTATTCACGACCCGTGACTATAGAGGCCTTCCAAGGGGTAGAAGCCACAAGCGACATGGCTCCCAAAACACGCGGCAATCTTCTCCCAAGACACCGACAACCGACTGAAATTGGCAAAAAACGCACGACAGTTTGCGACAGCGACAATTCACTTTTCATTCCTAGTTGTTTTATTTGCGACAGCGACATTTATCCCTAACAATACAAGCAAAAGACGGAGTCGTAGACGAGCGGCAAAGCAACACCAGACCACCACTTGAAAATCCTCAGTATAAGGTTTGATGGAAAAGTATTATAAAGAGAAAATAAAAATAAAAAACAAAAAAACACGTGATATCAAAGCCGTCGCCCACTCGACAAGTTGTAATTTTTTTGTTTATCAGCTTGCTTGTATATGCCATTCTATTCAAATTTCCAGTCCAGCCACATAACATATTAGCTGTGCAAAAGAAGCAACAAGGACTAAAAAGCCAAAAAAAACTTGTTTGTATATATTCCATTGTATTCAAACTCTCAGTCCAGCCACTTAACATTAAGCTGTACAAAAGAAGCGACAGCCTTCTAGTACAACTTCATTACAAACTAAGGGGAATGAAAGAATCCTGTTACCACTAGATTTCCGACAAAATAATGCAGCATAGGAAGCCATTTTCAATTGTTTATTCCTTAACTTCGCTATGGCATGTAGTGCTCACAATGTGTTTTCCCTTAGCTTTATTGGATTCTCTCTCTCTCTCTCTCTCTCTCTCTCTCTCTCTCTCTCTCTCTCTCTCTCTCTCTCTCTCTCTCTCTCTCTCTCTCTCTCTCTCTCTCTCTCTCTCTCTCTCTCTCTCTCTCTCTTTTAACACTGCTTTCTTGAATATAAATGATGTGGATTGGCTGTGTTACAAGAATAAACGTTTTTAAGATTTTGTTTTCTAGCTAAGAGAATTTTTTCACAACATCCTTTCATTTCCCTTTTCATGTTAAGTAACCTCCAAACCTCGCAAGGAGAATCGGAATTCCTCAAACGTCTTCTTCAAATCCTTCAACACTCCTGAGTCTATGAACCCAATAAAACTCTGCAGACTAAAGAAAGTTAGTCAGTGAAAGTCTATTATCAAAGCAAAGTATTTTTTCTAGACTGGCTGCCAGTCGTTCACCACATACTAGAAGGAAAACATATATTTGGGTTAGAACAGCTCCGCGTTTGATCTACGTCAAGGGCTTTAATGGCCTTATAAGGAAGAGTACTCTCACCAACACCACAAGATTAACGGGTTTGAATCCCATTGAAGCCAGTTTACTTTGGGACTCTAATTTGATATGACGTAATATCATCCGTTTACTCCAAACGCAATCTTCTTCTTATCACTGAAGGTTCATGTGGTGACAGCTTCAACATTATAATACAGTGACAACTCTTTCCTAAATATTTTTCACGTGTAAATTATATTATGCAGCAAAATCTGCTCGGTAAAAATTTTTGATAGCCGTTTGAATATACAAAACCTCCTCCGGCGCCAGCGATGAACTTTCAGAGTGCGACCCACTGCCATCCTGCGACTCAAGAAAAAAGCCAGTTAGTAACAGTCAGTATACGAGTTTCTTTTTTGTTGTTGTTAAAAAAAGGTTTTTTAGGTTTCAAATGTTTCTTAGTTAATCTTCGCAAGGAAACAGGTCCGATCTCCTATTCATCAATATTTGCTTAACTAATAAAGATACTTGTACCGGGTTTTCGGGTTTGAATCCCGCTAAAGTTGGCTCACTTTGCAGGCCTAGGGGTTTTAATCGCGTTCACTTGAAGTCAGTGTACGTCGGAAAGGTTTTAATCATCTCCTTCCGCGATCGTATCATGTAACTATTCCAAAGAGATTTGTCACCACATCAACAAGATTCTTGTCTTGAGGATTTCCTTGGTGCATACTGAATATCGGCATTATAGAGCGACATCTCTTATCAAAAGTAACAAGCCAGTTGTTCTGGTTGCTTTTCTCACTTTCGTGGCCAGAAATGAAAAGAAAGAAAGAAAAAACATGTGACCCCCGCTTGAATACAGACCGTCCTCCGGCACCAGCCCAGAGAACCTGCCGTGCAACGACCCGGTGAAACGCTCACACCATCCTAACGGTCACGGTACAGCTGTCTCGGATTATGCATCCCGGCCCAACTCCCCACAATGGGAAGAATGGAAAATGATGCAACCCCAGTTTGTTGTCAACTGATTATGAGTTGACGACCACTGTGCCTGTGTGCAATGCCCACTAGAATGAGGTCCCACCCGGGATTGGCCGACAGCCCAGCTATGTGGGCCTCGGGAAGCGCGAATGTAAACAAGCACCAAGTGGAACGCACGAAACCCTCCAC
Source organism: Pachyseris speciosa (assembly GCA_016490735.1). NCBI lineage: Eukaryota > Metazoa > Cnidaria > Anthozoa > Scleractinia > Pachyseridae > Pachyseris > Pachyseris speciosa. The sequence continues at coordinate 1,153,807 of JAEMWC010000008.1, forward strand.
CCAGCTTGGGGTCACGTGATCGGCGCTATTAATAGGCGCCATTTGTGTATTCTACTACATTTTGGAATTTGCTTCCATCGAAAGAGATGCCGCTGTCAAGTAAAAATTTAGGTGCAATGACTATCCTTGAATTTGTTCTGTTCATTTGTTCACGGTGCAATGAAATTACGGAAACTTACCTGAAAAAAACGTTGTTGTATGAAGAATGTGATATCCACGATTTCCATCTTGTTTCCCTAAATAAATATGAAGGATAAATGCCATCTTGTAAATTGTTTAGCAAATATTGGCCACATTTCTGTTTCATCTATGAGTCTAACTGAATGGTACGATGCTCGTAAGGAACAAAAGTTATCTTTCGTTGTAATGGAAGTTCTCTTCATAAATTTCTGGATCAATCGGATACTGTTGATTTAGCTGGCTCTATTCACCATTAATGAGCACCCCCGTGCCGTATCCGTTCCCTCAGCAAGGATTTTTACCAAAAGAAAACCTTTTATGTATTAAACTGCTCTCCTTTAAAGTGTCTCTAAGGCATCCACCGACGTTTTACGACAGAATTTGGAGGTTTCGTCATGTTTCTGTGAACATGCAGAAAAGGTTACTGTTGATCTCTCGAAACAGTAGTTAGGGTCTATCTTAATATAAAGGGCCTCAACCTGATAAGACCGCTGGCAAGAGTTCTCATTTTACGTCACGATATCAGCAGCCCCCATTGCCATTAACTGAGAAACAACAAATAAAGTTCAGAGTGACTGAGTTTCTGAAAGTTTGCAGCGCCCAAGCAAGCAATCGCAGTGCGGGTATATAGAATGAGATCTGACGAGGTTGCACAATCAGTCAAATGAACAGTTTTCAAACAGTGATCTTTCGGCTGTTTAACCAATCCGGCGGTCGACCCCACCTTTGAGGTAAAATCCTTTTCAAATGCTCTCTCATGATCAACGCCTTCTGTCGCACATTGGTATTGTTCAACAGTATAGAAGTAAGTGTGAATGATATATGAAATAAATCATACATGTTGGGGTGAGAGCATCGCACCAGTAATCGCGAGGTCACGGGTTCAAACCCCGTTGAAGTCCTCTTCTTTTCGCAATTACATAAATTGCGTTCACAACTGCGAGGATCATTCTTCATTGGTTTCCAGTATAGAAATAAACTGACAATGTTGTCCAAAGCGCTCACATTTAGTATTGCAAATGCTTTCAATCCTCTGTTCTCCTGGACTGTTTGGGTGAATTGCAGTGGTAAGGTATCCGCATAGCTGTAATGAGATTAAATATGATTGATAACTGAGTAAAAGGTTTTGATAGTGGAAGGACATCATACGAAAACACGCACGGCTTTTTATTAATTTTGACATATGTTCGCGCTAGTTCTTTTTATTTTGACATATGTTCGCGCTAGTATCCCTTAGTTCATATGTTATATTTTTCAGCAGCAATTGTAATCGTAGTTGCAAGCCGTTACTTTAAATCCAACCTTGCACTTTGTGTTATCATTCTAATGATGACAGTTGACATTGTCAAAACAGGTCAGCGTGTTTGTCTTGCGTGTTTTCTTAAAACTGATAAAGCAACAGCAACAACAACAACACTGAACAACTTTATTTTACCCCTTAACAAACACAAAGGTGAATTTTACAAACAATGAAAATGAGTAACGAAAAAGCATATTAACTGAAGTTACTTTTATGCGCTCCAACTATGTAACTACATCTTCGACACAGCTTTCCACCCTCAAACTGCTAGGAGATGAGAGGCCTTGCCAGGGTAAATTCCGACAAGCGACATGGCCCAAAAAGTAGCGACAGCACATAAAATGAAATCCCGACGAGAGACATCATCCTCGGCAAAATTTCAACAGTGAAATCAAGGCCGAGAATTAGCGATTTAAACACCTACATGGGAGATTTTAAAAATCAGGCAAGCGAAACGGGACCCCTCCACCCCCTTCCCTCTGGCAGGGCCTCAGATGACGAATGTTTGCGCCTCTCATTGTTGAGGTATAGATAAGGTTAAGGTTGCAAGCCTCTTTAAACTATGTGGAGCAAGTCTACGAAGATGCAGGATATGCAACTTTTATTACAAACAAAAGAAAAAAAGATTGTTTTGAATTTTCCACCATGAAGGCCAAAAATACCGGTCAGAGTACGGTAAAGTTCCTAAATAAATCGAATTTACAATTCAGTGCGATGCGTAAATCAAATATGATTATCTAAACTATACTTGCATTTGGAAATCCCTTGGCTCCCTTTCATAGTCATTTCCTCTTTTTTTCTTCTTGGTGACATTTTCAGTAGCCTGTAAACTACAAAGCCGATCGGTTAGCTCAGTTGGTAGAGCACCGGACTACCGGGCGGGAGGTCGCGGGTTCAAACCCCAGCCAGACCAACACTCAGGGTCTTTAAGTAATTTAGGAGAAAGTGCTGCCTTTGTAATGACATATGCAAATGGTTAGACTTTCTAGTCTTCTCGGATAAAGACGAAAAACCGTAGGCCCCGTCTCACAACTTTTCATAATTGATTCTGTGGGACGTTAAAGAACCCACGCACTGTTCGAAAAGAGTAGGGGATGTAGTCCCCGGTGTGGTGGTCTATCTCTACTAGAATGTGGTTATGGGGGAGGGATTTGCAGTTACGGGCCTACAGTAATTGGCGCAAGCTGTTGTAGTGTCCCCGCCAGGGACAAAAATTTTTATTTAAGTCTCCTGAAATGGCTGAAAATGTATTTGCAGCTAACATGGTGTGGTGAGACTTATATACCTTCAGCAACAAAAAAGAGGTGTTCCAGAACAAGAATCATCAGTTTTCGGTAAAACGCTTAAGAGAAAAGTAGCTTCGATGTTTTTTAGTATTACTTGCTTTTTATTGTGGAAAAGTGGGGGGCTAAGCTCTCGCCCCCCCCCCCCACCCCTCCCAGCCCCTCCCCCTGCGCGGTGCCTGGGCTGTATATTTATTGCGGACTCATTTGCTCAGAAGCCCTTCCAGCTAATTATTCAGCCATGCCGACCACACGCTGGCAGAGATAGACCACCACACCTGGAACTACGTCCCCTACTCTTTCCGAACAGTGTGCGTTTTGTTCTTGAACGTCCCACAGGTTATTTTAATACATAACCTGTTCGAAAGAGTAGGGGACGTCGTGTTCAACGACTATGTTTGACCGTTTAGCCACCTCTCTCAACATTACATTGAAATACTTTTCCATTCTTGATCTACATCAAACATTTCCATCCAACATTTCGCGTTATGAACAAATGTTCAGCCACCCCAAGAAACAAAGCTTTTACAGCCGGTAAAGCTAGCAACCAAATGAACCACATAACGTCGAAATTTCAGCGATAATATGCAAACATCGTTCTGTGGATTCGCTTTGTTTTGTGTTTGGTCAAACATTGTTTGTCTGGTTTAGCCACCCAACGTTATGTTTGGCAAACGCGATGTTGGATAAAAATGTTTGATCGTTTAGCCTGGGCCTTAGGCCGACTCGGAACGTTCGAGAACCAATGTATCGAGATATTTTTTTTGTGCTTGAAACTGCAGCTATCAACATGTAGTAGAGTACAAATCTGTTCTTGAACTTGAAAACAACACCTAAGATATACCAAAATAAGCGTAGTACTCGAACTCTGACTCCGATCCGTGGGAAAATTTTTAAGCCCATTCTATAGTCTAAGGATCTGTTTCCATATATACGTGAAGAGGTTGCGGCTTACGATTTAACCATTATTCTAAAACAACTCCCATCTGGAATTCTTGACATTTCATTCAACCCAATAATAATTTAATATCACTCACCACTTTGTCGGCTGTTGAACAAACAAGACTTGGACTCGACTGACATCTGATCATGAGGAATACGAATCAGACTGAAATCGTAGTCCACTAATACACGTCTTTCCTTTGTTAAAAGTACATCAGCGCCTCTCTGTTAAGTATCAGGTATGAAGACTTCCATGTTTGGTCATTTGTGCATATCTTGAACTTAGAATTCTTGAACATGTTCTGTTTACTGGATCGGCGATATGTCAGGCCACACACGGAGCTTAATGGTTTCATCGTTTTAAACTGGACGCCGATTGCTGGAAGAATTCATCTTTGATTGAAGGAAATATCAGAGATCAAGGCCATTAAAGTAAAAAAGAACGAGGAGTCCGTTTAAGAAATTCAAAAAGGTGTTTAGGTTAAAATGCGCATAGCTGAATAAAGTAGGTTAGTTATTTGGTGACTTCACGCCTGACAAAAATCATGAATAGCTATTGTGTTTGGAGTTTAGAATCTGCATGGGAACGTGTTTAAATTCTGTTTAGCATGATAAAAGCGCATCTATTGTTTTGAGGTAAGAGTGTAGCAGAAATAAGGCTGCTGATCATTTTATGGTTCGCGCATTTACACAAAAAGCAAAGTGCATGTATGCTAAGTAAATTTGTCTTTCAAACTCGTAATATTTCAGTATCATAAGTTCTGATTCTATGCAACATATTTGACCGGGATTTTCCAGTATTTTAGCCAATTTATTTTGAAATAGAATGCCCTCGATCAGAAACCTCGCCATATCCTTTTTGCTTGAATATAAAACCATTTTGGCTTGTAAGCCTGTTCCACACTTTGCGATTTCGTGGACTGACAGAGGAGTAAAAAAAAATTGACTTAAGCCCTGGCCAAACTATCGAACAAAGTTGGATCTCACACCCAACATTGTCGGATTTGAATGTTGAGATAGTGGCAAAACACTATCCAACATTGAACGAAACAAGCTACCGGTGCAAGTTGGCGCTAAATTTAATTTAAAACATAGCACTAAAACGGAAACGAAAAGCGCTTCTGTAGCGTTAGCGTTGATGTTTATGGTATCCGAGCTGTTCGAGGACGTCAAGTGACGGTGTCAAGCGAGGAAAAACCACGGAATGGTTGAGAGAACGAGCTGAAAAAAGGATATGTTCCATACCGTTGTACAGTCATCATTGCAGGATACGCCCGCGTTTAAGGAGATGATGAGAATAAACCCGGATCAAGCCGCTGTTACACGTTGAAACTTTTAGCTGAAATTCGTGTGCAACGGCCATGAGAAAGTTTCAGCAGGCATTGCACCGTGTAACATGAAAGGTCGAAACTTGTTCGGGAACGTTGAAACTGGTCTCGAAATTCCCGCAATACTAGTTCCATGGCTTACACAGCATAGCGTGACAAAACCGAGAGAGACCAGTTTCACGAAGTGGTGTTACACGGTGAAACTCTTGCTTTTATCACCATTGCGATCGCTGCGACCGTTGCAGAAGTAGAAAGCGGTTCTACTTTTCGTGAAACTTGTCTCGCAACGGAAACGAAACCGACCATGTTACACGGTGCAACGCCTGCTGAAACTTGTTTCGCAGCGCCGTTGCACACAAGTTTCAGCTAAAAGTTTGAACGTGTAACAGCGGCCTCAGTTCGCAGAAATTTTAAACCGGCTATATATTGAACCGGATATCTGCAAAGACAGCAACAAAATGGCGTTTATTGATACGCTATAAGTGCGAATGTGATTCGCTTCAGGTTACAACTTTTTTTTCGGTGGCAAAACACTGCAACATTTTTCGTCGAGAAAAATTTGTTGGGCGTAATGTTTAATCAAAAGCAAACTATATCCAACACTTGATCGAACAGAAATTGTTCGACGAACATCCTCCAGCATGACCTAACATGGCGGCCAAACGGTTGGACAATGTAGGATCGAGCAAAGTTGGAACGTTGAATCCGACCTTGTTTAATTATAATTTCATGATTTGGCCAGAGCTTTTATTAGCATATGTCAAGTGATTTTTTCGTGAATTTTATTGTAACCCTGTATGGCCTTACAAACAAGGAACCATATTTTTAATGTCATCATGTCTCAGTGACCCTTTCTTCTGTGTATCCAAGACAAAATTATGGAAAACAAGTTCCTCCTCTTATGTATATCTTTTATGAAAGTCCTCCCTCTCAAGCATGCAGAATTTTAGTCCACCCTCGAGGTGAGCAACACTAGTGAAAAAACTTTAAATTAAATGTTAAATTATTCATCAATAAATTTATTTCAGTGCCAGGGTAGTCTAGCCGAGGGTAGAACCCTCTTTTAATAATAATGAGTAATGGTAATAGGACTGAGTGGAGTCCAATTCGGTCTGTAATCATACGAGTGATAACAAAATCGGACGACCGCGAAGCGGGAGTCCGATTTGTTTATCACGAGTATGATTACAGACCGAATTGGACGACACGAAGTCTTATTACCAATTAATTATAAAAATTACAACTTCCGAGAAAAGAAGAAGAGCCAAGTTATAAAAGGGAAGGAAATTTTGTATTAAAAGACTGACAAAGGAAGCGTAAATTGTTTAATGTCGCTCTGAAATTGACTACGATCAAAATGTATGGTGATTGTAACCAAGGTTGTGATTGGTTGATTTAAACACAACTTTGAATGTCATTGGTTGATTTAAAATACTACTTTGAATGTGATTGGCTTATTGAACTGTCCGATAACAAACTGTCCAATAACAAAGTGTCCAATAACAAACTGTCCGATAACAACTTGGCAAGTGAATTAGTGGAAAATAGTAGTTTTTTAAACCAATCACAATCGAGGAAATTGTAATTTTTATGATTATAATAATAATAATAATAATAATAATAATAATAATAATAAACACGAGCAAGCATCTCAATAAAGTATCTGCTCAATGTTTGTGTGAGTTAGGCTGCTTTAGGTTTCCCTACTTGCTGGCGGAAGCTAGCTAGAAATTAGAAACTCTTTGCTGCTTGCAAATAAATGTTGTTGTTGTTATTGCTACTCGACTGATAGGCCGCAACATCCCCAAGACCAGCTATTCCCCTGCTGACAAGCAGGGGAATAGCAGCTCTTCAACCCACTGAATCACAGGGTGATTCAGTCATGGCTCATACATATAGCTGCTCAACTGTACTTGCATCCCCCGTCGAGAGAATCAAAGAACCACATGGAGTCCAGGTTAAAGAGTTATTTCAACATTAATCTCTTCTCAAATGATTCAATCCTCTAAATAATTTCTGATTTTTCCTCTTCTGATGGCCTTCCCCTCGTGTGTTTCCGCTGAAACAATAAACCAACCAGAAAAGTCAACGATCTTGAGAAGCGAAGTCACTTCCTTTTCTTCCAGTTCACCTTAGTACCTTTTGACCTATCCACAGGACTGTTTTCCCTTCAAATCACGTGACTGTTTGTTGGTTGGTTGATTTTCATTTGTTTCTAAGGAACCATAAAACACTTCGCCTTCATAAAGTTACTAAGAATTTCTAGCTAAAGATGCATTCGCATTAAACCAACGCATTCTCGCACCATCATAAACGTCGCGTTCTCCTTTCAATCTTCAGATTTGTGCAATCAAATTTTTAGAGTCTCGTAAATCAGATATGACAGACATATAGGAGCTAAGCCAGTGACTAAATTAGTGAAATTTAGAACTTAGTTTACAGGTGTTGTTCGTCAAATGACAATTCAACTTGGAGTAACTTGAAAAAGAATAAAAGAGAAAAATGCCGTTAAAGTCGAAGGCAAATTTGCTGAAACATTTTTAAAACTCTTGAGGGAATTTTACGGATCACGAACGGGTGTTTTCTGGTGCTTCATTCTGAGTTCATTAGCGTTGAATTTGTTAAATTCTCGAAGCGCCATTTACATTATTAGCTAATCACCGAGGCTCATAAATAATTGAAAAGACGATTTTGTTCCGCCGAAAAAAAAAGCGAAGAAACAAAACAGTTCGCCTCCCCGAACAAGGAAAAAAAATTAGCAAAAAGTCAAGCTATAGCTAAAGCCACCTTTCAGGACATGAGAATTTGAATCGCATACGCTATGGCAGAAAACTCTAGATTTTCAAGGCTTTTTTCACTTCTGTGCTTGTTTTGTTTTTGTTATGTTTGTTCAACTGCCAGTAAACTACAAAGACGAACACCGAACGACGATGACGAGAATATTATTGTTAAAAAGGTTAGTTACTCTTTTCAGTTTATCAGTTTGTTTTGATAATGGCGGCGACCAGTGGCATTTCTTGGCACTCGGCGCTCTTAATTTAGTGAGCGTTTCACTGCAACTTTGCATGTCTAGACGGCCATTTTGAATCTCAAGAGCGCCTTTAGATTTTTATTTTCATTCTAGGTATCTACTCCACGCGCAAACTCTAAATATAATGGCTTAGGCTGGCGAGATAATTACTTAAAGCGTCCCTTAGATTAAAGACTTAATCCGCTTCGGTGGGAACGTGATGCCGGAGACCAATAGCCCAATGGACTGACGGTCTGTTTACGTAACCTACTATAGGCTTTGCCGGTAAAGTGAGTCAAGCTATAACCGGAAATCTGGTTCAGCATTGCTTCTGCAATTACAGGCACCGCGCAGTAAAAAGCGAAAAAAAAAAAAAATTCGAAGTTACTTTTCTATTTAACGTTTTATCGAAAACTGGTTATTCTTGTTTTAAAACACCGCTGTTTTTTTTCCTGAAAACATATAAGTTAACCACACCACCTATTCCAACATATGTATACATATTGGCAAAGAGATGAAAACTCTTTCGTCAAATTAGGAGTTTAATATTGTTGCCCAAAGACTACCTCGGTTACGCTAGGTTCAAAAACGAAAGGTTCAAAAAGGCAGATAGGAAGCTTTTTAAACTACGTTCGGTTGACCCCAGCTGCCCAGTCAGTAATATCATTCCGAAGAAGAAACAAGCACCGGTTTCATGATTCGGCGATTACGAGAGACAAATACGACGGAAGCTTCAACCAAAAGACGGTTAGAATCTTTTCCCAAATCCAGCGAAAATGGAAAATAATTAATTCCAGAATTTCTATATCAATAATCTCAACAGTTCAAAATAACTTCTTTTTTATTAGATTACGTAACTCAAAGAACAAAATTTACAAAAGAATAGTATATACCTGCTTTATTTTCGCATTTTTACGGTTTAATACCGACAATGTGTCTTTGAACTCGGTGATCACAAGGAGAATGATGGCAATGAATGAACACCTTTATGTATTCTTTTCCTCTTCTCTTTTTGCAGATGATATCGCCTGGTTATTACTCTCAAGAATGCAATGCCCACAAGCGATGCAAAGACCCCGTTAAGTATTGTCACATGTTCTTGTGCGTGGACTGCCTGAAAGAAAATGTAGCTTGCACACAAAATGGCCAGTGCTGTCCTGGGTCCGAGTGCATCTACGGTCGTTGTAAGACTGGTGCTAGCGCTGGACAGGCAGGTATAGTCCGCCTCTTCAGGTGATTTCGTTTTACTCTCTGAAGATAATAACTCAACGCGGTCAGCGATCTTGAGTAGCTTTTAAATTATGACTAACTACGAGATATTTCCTCAGCCGTAACACTTAGTTTCCTTTTCCAGGACTGACAGTGACAGGCATAGAAATAACTACACGGCTAATTACAAAAGAGAATATTCAAGGTCATTAGGACCGGCATTGATGTAGAAAAAAAAAAAATGCATGATCTTAAAAAAGTTGACTTGATTTGATTTGATTTGATTCTTCCTTATTTAGAGTTGATTTGATTTAGTCTCCCTAATTAGTAGAGCATCTGTGCTCAGCTAGAAAGATATTACTATTATTATTATTATTATTATTATTATTATTATTATTATTATTATTATTAAGAACGGAGAGTCTTACTGTTCTTATGCTTGCCTTTGAAGAGTGACAACTTATACCACTCATGACGTCACTAGCATTAGCAATTATTAGCTACAAAGAAAAGAGCCTGGAATGGCACCAAACTTCAAGTCATGTCCTAAAAACCGATGAATGTTTTTCACAAAATTTGAGATAATTTGACTTACTCACTAATTAAGTATAATCTGATAAAATTCTCGAAGTGAAGGCTGAAAGCTCCACTTATTCACTAAGCGAACAAGCAAACAAAAGCAAAACATATATGAAAGGAAAGGGACAACAATTAAAGCCATATTATTTGTTTTCTGCATATACCGAGTCAAAATGAGTTCTATAAGTGCGGCAAAAAGTTAAAATTTGATTCACACACACACAAAATAAATAATGGCAAAATTATCCAAAATTACACTTTTGGTTATAAAAATGTAAATTTGAAAGTTTACAATAACAAGTGTTAATCCTCGACATATCCCTCCGAACGTCCGAGTTTACGTTTGACCGACTAGACTAGAAACATTTGCGCAACTGGCACGGTGTACGCAAACACGCAGCTATAGCTAGTAACATCGACAGTGAATCAAATTCTCTGTTATACCTGTCGTTAATGTCGTTAGCGAAACTCCAAACTTCAAACCTATAACATATATTCCTTTCACAAAAGGAAGAAATCGAAATAATATGCCAAAAGGAATCTAAAATATGTACATTTTTTGTCTTCAGGAGCCTTCTGTGACAGACAAAGTGACTGCAAAGATCCAGATCTCTGTTGTGTCCGTGAAGCCGCCATTAATCCTGCCATCTCGATCTGCAAGCCTGCCTTAGACGAACACCAAACGTGTGGACCGTATAATCAGTACCGCACGCTCTACATTGGTGGTACTGTGCAACCGGCCTGTGGCCCTTGTAAACAAGGATTGACATGCAAGCAAGTAGGGTAAGAAAAGCATTGATCGTGAACATTTTCTTTCTCGTTTCGGTGCAGTCCTTTTGAAGACTGAGATTCGTAAGTTGACTTTGTTGCCAGGTCTGATGGAAAATTCACCATCCCTGTCGTTGACTGCAAATCCATAAGAAGGAGTCGTATTTTCCCTCTTTGTTCTCTTAGACTAGGAGCACTGATTTATCATATTTTTGTGGACTTTCAGGATCTTCGGTGTACATCAAGTTTGCCTCCCGGAAGCAGCTCCTCCTGGAAAGAAGTAAACCGACTAACGAAAAAAGATTTTGGATGAAAAACTGAGCTGTGCCGGAGACTGTACGCTGGAAACCAACAAATATCGAAACGGCAAATAAATCCTGCAAGCACTAGATACGTAGGTTAAGGAAACACACCTTTTAAATCTTTTCTTCTGTTATACGGTGATAACTCAAAATTATTTTTTTTTAAGTTGCAAGAAAATATCGATTTGTTAGTCACATTTTTGAAAACGTCTCCATCTGTTTATCGAATCTATATATAAAAAATGACTAATAGATATTGCAGGTTTACGCAGATTTATTGCATCAAAGGTTGTGACGACTTTATAATAAAACAGAGCAGAAAACCACAGCTTGAGTCAATAAAGACACAACTATTTTTTACCCTGGGAAGTCAGTTTTTCTTTGGCCTGGTTTCTTCTCGCTAAAATGGGTGCAGAGTCACAGCTGCACGACTAGAAAGACAGTTCCTGTTACTCTTGCCGAGTTTCTTCGCCTCTTCATTTCACTATTTCGGGCAAATTAAATAGAGAATCGTGGAAGGAAATGTGCGTTTTAGCGGAGGATAGTTGGAAGGAGGATGTGAAATGTAATTTGCGTAGCGCATTTTAAAAACGATATTTTCTCATTTTCATCATGCATGAATGCCAAGTCTCTGGACCTCATGTCATTATATTGCATGCAATGTGTTGACCATAAAGTGCGCTATGGCGATCATATGATGAGGAAGCAATCCCTTATTTATTTATGAGTTATAAAATAGAATGGCGTGATAAGCTCAGAATAGCAAAAAGGGAGTAGAGGTGATTTCATTACGAACTGAGTTGTTCGTTAAACACTGTGCTCTGGAGGAAATAAAGGAAAATTTAGGAGGAATGCCGGCTATAAGTTTTCAGATTGCATAATGTGGAAAAAAATCGCCCGCGTGCGTTACTAAACAACGCTACTCTCTATTAGTCAAATTACTGTGGCAGGTGTTAATCCCAGGGAAGGGTTGTTTGGCGAATTGAGTAAAAAACGAAAGCAGGGAATGTAGCAGCATGTCTTGAAGTTATGAAACAGATCCTTGGAGAACTTTATAGGAAAGATGATGTGGTTTTATTTTCTTTCGTTACGTACTACAGCTTTTGTATCCCATAAATTAATCTTTCGTAATACTGTTTTACACTTTTAACCAAGAACAAAAATCAGTGCAATAAAATGTGACCAGAGCGAAATGTAATGAAACAGGAAAGTGAATTCGTAATCCACCTACTTTAAAAAAATATTCCGGGGACCAATTCACACTTTTTTTTTACAAGGATGGCCATGAAAAGCAATGAGTGTTGTCTGATCTTCACTTGCTGTGGCATGTCCCGGCACGATTTTCATTGCCATGGATACCAGTAAACTGATGCCTTCTCGACCTAATTTCTACTTGACGCAATTAAATAGCAAAGCTAGAAGTCTCCTAAAAACAACGATACGCATAATGAAATAAAAACCTTCATTAATGTAAACTTACAGCGATAATTTAAATATAATTTATTTCAAAGTGGCAAAGATTCATTTCATTGAGTCGTAAATGGAGATATTTGAAGGTGTAAAATTTCAGTTACTTGACGTTATGTTACCACCAATCCACATTACGTACAACTGATTTTCATTTGTGCGAGGTGTTATTTGCAGACGCCATCCATAGGTACTATGAATCGATTGTCTGCAAAATGTAATCCTGCTTTCTTCCGTTTCCCATTCTTTTTTATTTTACAGGTATGCGACCAAATATTTTTTCGACTAAGAGTTTTCGAAACATCATTTCTTGTCATCTTCTTTTACACAGATCTCGTGTACGCCAAATATTCTGTAGACAAAAATAAAGACGAAATTAAGTCAATGATGATACAATGGAGACAAATTCATCGAGAGAGGAAGAAGGCTTTTAATTCTTCTGTCGGACCACGTTTTGAATTTCTCACATGGAAGAGTGACAAGTGTTAAGCAATCTGGTAACCCTCCTTCGAGATGAAGGATGAGATGAATCTAATTTAAAACCTGCATGAAAAGATGTGGCTTTTGTGTAGATAAGTGCATGGAGAAAAAACATTAAACACAAAACGTACCCGACTTGCTTACAGACCAGACCCGCCTTGCATGGCCCACACGCCTGCTGGACTTGAGCTCCAATGTAAACATTTTTAAAGAAGTTGATTGGTCCACAGACCATGTTCTCCTCCAGGGGAGGCTTGCAGACGGATATGTGTGGATTGATAGCTGACTCTCTGTAATGAAAAATACAAGAAATCGGTCAAATTCCAGGCACTCTCTGACAAAAATCAGGCCATTAGAAAAAGTTTGTGGTAAAGACGATAGCCAAAATATCAATTACGAGCATTAGCATGTCCCTAGCCATAAACCTGACTTTTAGTTTAGGTTGATAAGCCAGAACGAAAATTTTGAACTTTCTCCAATTTTGCCAGGCTGAATTTTGCCTTTGTCTCAATCGTTTGTGCCATACAAACGTCCTGGAAAACCTAAAAGTATTAAATAGCAAGCTTCTTACAAACCTCACACAGCAAGTTCCAGGCGGATCTTTGCAGTCATCGTGTCGATCACAGAACGTCCCAGGCGCTCCTGCGGCCGCATCTTTCTTGCATCGACCATATGTGCACTGTCCTTTACAGCACTGACCATTCTGAGTGCAGGCCACGTTTTCTTTCAGACAGTGAACGCAGAGGAACATGTGACAGTACCTTCCTGAAATAGGTAAAGATTCCCAGTTAGCTCGAAAATTCCCTCCAAAGGTAGAGACACATGATCAGCGACTTTATCATTTGTCATTCGTGATGTTATTTGGTCAAGACAAATTATAAACGCCCGTTTCACCATGACAAAAAAATAGTCTATTTCTATACCTTGCACCACGTTCACGCCAAAGGTGTTTGAATCGTTAGAATGCTCTTGATTCTTACTACCAACAACTGTAATGGTTGAGTTGAGTTGCGTTCAGCAAACAACCCATTTTATGTATCAATGGAAATATTATTCTGAAGCTGTTATAAGCTAACAATAGTTAAACATGATTAAATATGTGACTGATCATCGCAGTTATAAACACTGAAAAAAATTCAGGCTTGTACGGGATTCGAACCCACGACCTCTGCGATACCGGTGCAGCGCACAGGCTTTATTTTCATTACTGCTTAAGTAGTGTTCATAACTGCGATGATCAGTCACATATTTAATCATTAATCCGCAGTTCAAATATATGATTTTCATATATTAATTCTCAATATTTAAATATGTTTAACAATGTCGAGAGTGGAGCATCAAACTCACCCGGATCGCACGGTTTATGGGCATTGCATTCTTGAGAGTAATATCCTGGAGCGAGCATGCGCGTTTGAGCTCTTTCCGTTCCACCATTGCTAAGTGATGGCATGTCAGGATCCATTTGTGGAAATGGCATCATTCCCTTCATGAAGAAAGCGTTTGTCAAAGTGAAAGCGCAACATTTATATTGTGGCTAAGAACGCAAGAATTTTGTCAGTGTCGGCTCTACTGATTTATTATGATTGCAGTCTATATATAGCTTATGTAACTTTTAAATGTCGAATAAGCATTAGCATAATATGTAAACCCTAGTGTCCAATCTTCATTACTTATGTAGCGTTGAAATTAAAGTGCAGCGCAACTTGTTCCTCTTTCACGTTGTTTTGGAATATCATATACATTTTATGTAGTTTGCTTGAGTTTTTCCATTTTGTCTATGTGACCGTTAATCATTCATGTCAGCGCGCACAAAAAAAGCTAATCGAGCACCTTTGACCAGATACGTATGAACTCTTTAGCTCATCCAACTTAACATCATTTTGTAGCGTCAGAAATTTAAGCTAAAGTTAAGAAATACAGTGCCACAAATCTATATCAATGCTGTTGAAGTGGTGTGGTTTGAAAACATAATAAACACAACATTTGGTAATTAAAAAAAAAGGCGAAAAAGTATTCCGTAATTAAAATCAAAGTTTCCACGAAAACGAAATTTGCGTTATATTTGATGAGTTACACAGCTTAGAAAGCTGTAGTAACGTTTGAATTTCAAGTTAAACTGGTTTGAATATGTTACAGAGCCCCTATCACACTTTTATTGGTCTTTAAGCCTTTGGCAATTTTAATAACACGTTCTAGATTGCTTTGTAAATGTAATTACTGGTCCCGGTTGCTAATTCAACTAATGTCATTGCTTGGAAAACGGAGCTTAAACGAAATACAAAACAATTTTGAATTCATGGTCTGCCCAAAATTTCTGAGGCAAATCTCTACCAAAGGACAGTTACAGATACGGATTGGAATATCCTTTATTCCTTAGCTTGATCTCTCACCTTTTTCACTCTTTCATCGGCCGTTGATCTAGTTTCTTTTCTCGATCGCTGCTTTAGGGAGGTTCTTTTCCTAGGAATTGCTGATAATAGCCAGAGTTGGCTTAGCACACCGGCTAGCAAAAGCCACCAATTTGATTTTAAGTTCATTTTGGCAAAAAAAGGACCCTTAAAAAAGTCCTTATTCTAGCCAGACCTTTTAGGATCGGCCAAGTTACAGAGCTTTTGTCCAGCCTAAGTTATTATTTCATAAACTGTTTTATAATTAATGGGTTTCTGAAGAACGAAGTTTCTATTACTTTGCATTCTATTAGCGTCCATTTATTGGTTCAAAAATTCCGTGTCATCGCCTTGCAGGAGACGAAAAATCAAACAGAACAAAGTTAACATGAAACGTAAGTGAATTTTGTAGAAATCTGTTTTTGTCGTTTCCGCACACGCGATCTCTTCAGTGCTTAGCGATAGCTGGTACCGGCAATTTAAAACAATGGAAGGCAAAAAATGGAAATGTCTTTGAGGAACAAAGGAAACTGCCGGATTAAGTCACGACTAATTTAAATAAATAAAAAACTTTAACAAATAAACCAGTCTCCAAATTCAAATATCTCCGTTTACAATTTAAATTTGCTCACGAGAAAAGACTTTTCGTAGTTAGTTATTTTCTTCAATTTGCAGTCGGAGCCCACAATATCTTTGTCCAGCGTTTTGACGAGAAACAGGGACTCCAGCCGGAGTTATTTAATACCATGGGGTATGTGGATTCGCGCTTTTGTGTCCTTAAGGAATCTTCTGTTGGAGAGAGTTTCATTTTGGGATCTCCAATTTTTTCAATTTGCTCATTATGAACTGTACAAGAACCGTAATCCATTCGTAGTAACAACGGCGCTTATGAACGTGTTCTACAGTCCCCGTCATCTAGTTACTAAGCACCATTAGCAACACCAAATGAAATATTTAAAGGCTTGACTCAGATACAAAAGGTTGTTGCTTTCCTTACGAAAATGTTTTAAGATGTTATTGAAAATA
Source organism: Pachyseris speciosa (assembly GCA_016490735.1). Lineage (NCBI taxonomy): Eukaryota > Metazoa > Cnidaria > Anthozoa > Scleractinia > Pachyseridae > Pachyseris > Pachyseris speciosa. The sequence goes on from JAEMWC010000008.1 coordinate 1,170,068, forward strand.
AGGCTGTTTGCATTATGTTTAACAATGCACTTCCTAGAGTGCAATTCCTGGAGAAATAAACGAAATAAGACAAGTGCGTTGACAAAGCAAGGAGTTGTGGATATACCAGGGAATAAACGCGTAAGTTATTTTTATACAAGATTACCAGCCGATATACGACGTTTAACATTCGTTTCCTAACCATTAAATGATCACTGACAATGCAGATATTTTGCGCCTAAATATACCTAGAACGTTCATTTCAAAACATTGCCTTTAGATATATTACAAACGTAAAATATAAGAAGTCGATTTGGAAATTCGGATTTGTCTTTCATCACAGTAAAACTGTCAGCTACATGGCTCATTACGACCATTCGTTCATTACTGTACTTTGAAGACAGAGAAAAGCGCTGATTTGATCAGGCATGTTTAAGAGAAGAACTGAATCATTGAATTAAGGGGGGTGTGCTTTGTCGTTTATCTGTTTGTTTTTAAATACAAAATCGAAATTTTTTCAACTCAGTTATTCACAGATTGCGTATCTTCCAACCTTACAATGAAAATAAAGGTTCGCTCTGAACTTTAGAAAATAGCTGGCAATAATGGTAATGGTAATGGATTTACATACCGCACATATCACATAGTTTCATAGCGGTTTACTATTCTTCTCTAGGGTGGGATCGGACGTCAGCCTGTTAAGGCGCCTCTGGCAGCCACTATCAGCCCTTAGTATAAATCTACTAGCGTTCTATCACGAATGCCGTTCTGTGATTGGCTACGCTACTCGCTATCTATTCTGTGATAGATATTGAGTAGCGGTTGTGAACAAAATGGCGGCCGCTTCTTCGCGTTTTCGAAGTGTCTGCGAGGAGGAATTAGATAATTTACTGGTTTAGTTTTGAACGACTAGTAGATTTATACTAAAACAATTAGATTATTCGCTCTCGATTTCTATGCGTGATAGATGATTCGGGCTGCGCCCTCATCAGCTATCACGCGATAGAAATCACACATGAATGTCAAAGACGTTGTTACCACGATTGGCTTAATTGCTGTATTATATATATTATTATAAATATATCCTTCAAAATCAGTCTTGAACTCAATGAGTTCAAGACTGATTTTGAAGGATATATTTAGACATCGGAAAACAGCTTCCCAATGCTTAAAACAACAAGAGGGAATGGTTCTAATCTGATTTTGCTCCGTGAAAATCTTAAATTTCATCTTTACGAGAAGACCACTACCTAACCGCGCGACTGTTATATTGGATTTTCTAAACATATATCAACTTTATTTACGCTTTTTTAACCGTCTCATAGAGTTTGGTTGCTCATTTGAATTTGGCAGTAACGTAATCACCTCAGATTTTAGCATTAAAAACCTTGTTCCTCAACGAAGTCTATAATTCAAGGTAAACGATATACGTATTTAACACTGCTCGCCCCGACTAGCCTTTGCTAACTGCGGGCAGTGCATATTTCTGTAATATTATTTCATAAATAAATTAAATAAACTTGAAACTTGAAACTTGAAACGATGTTTTCCCTTTCCTTTTTACCTGTTTCAGCAATTTATTACAGGAATGCATGTAGCGCCATGGCATTTCCATGCGATGGTTGACACTGGTGATGACTGCAATGTTAACAAAGACTGTCCATCCGGGAGATTCTGTGACGTGCACACGTGCAGGGCATGTTTGCACATCAATGCAGCTTGTCATTTCATTGGTAGGTAAGACAGGCTTACTTGCTAAATCCACCGCGCTGCATCGATTCTACTTTCTTAGAGCCTCATTAAAGCTCTGATCATAACCTACCTCAAATGATACCTTGCCATTAAAAAGTTACCAAGGACACTGATTGAAGTTTGAGAAATCTCCTGATAGTTCTGAAGTAGCCAACAACTACGCGAAAATCGCCTAGCTACTTCTTGCATTTGTCTTGAGTCCCTGTTGCATACACAGCACTCTAAAGATTTTTTTTAGTGTTTCTATCAAAATAGCGCGCTAATTGATGTTATTTCGTTTCGAAATCCAAGGGACATGCTGCGAAGGGTATGTCTGTCAATACGGCCATTGTACCAAGGGGGCAAAGCAAGGTGAACCAGGCACGTATTGTGATAGAACTTCGGACTGCCTCGGCAAGGAGTCGTGCTGTGTCCGAGAAATTTCCGTCAATCCACACGCATCTATATGCAAACCAATGCTTGATGAGTTCGAATCGTGTGGACCAATCAATTTATTCCATCACGTTTATGAAGGTGGAATGGTAGAACCGGACTGTGGACCGTGCAAAGATGGACTGCAGTGTAAGAATGTAGGGTAAGTCTACTTTATAAGCGCAAGGTCATTGAGCTTACAATGGCCCTTGATGATTAAGGTCTAAAAAGAATAATAATAAAATAAAATAAAAATTCAACGTTAAGACTGATGTAAACGAGCCTAGACCTGGAATAGCCAGCATGAAGCCATCCTTTCCTTCGTTTAGTCGTTAGCGTGAGTTCAAGTGGAAGCACAGGACATGCGGGGCACATCTTCCGTCGACCTTATCGAGTCAGTGAAGTCAGTGCTTATGACTCTCATAATGAATTTTGAAGCACTTTTATTGAGTTGCGAGGAAAAAACGTGATGAATAACCCTTGAGACACTCGCTAATTTTCCGACCAAAATGACTATTATGTAATTGCCGGTACTCCGAATGAGTAACCCTGCACCTCTTCCAGACCTCTATTTTCACTGGTCCCTATGACCTGTAGCTTCTTTTGTTATCAGGGCTAGGGGTATTGTTTGTGTTGCATCACCCAAAGTTTCATTTTTCTCCAACCACAGACCAAGTCTGGAAGCTGTAGGCTCTCTCTCCTCCGAATAACCTTCTTATCTTTTTTTTTTCTACAGGACCAAAGGACTGCATTTCATTTGCCTGAAGGAAAGTGAAGAGTGATCAATTGCAAGGCACTCGGGCTTCCCTTGCAAAAACATATTAAGCACCTATTAAGCAAAAATCAGGATATTGTGCATGACAGAAACTGGCGGTTTAAATCTTGTTTAGCGATAATTTAACGTCAAACCAAATCACAAATTGTCATTTAGTCTTGACAAAAATGAAAGAATGTAGAATATACCACTGTCGGGATGTGGTCTTGATTGTTAAAAAATCGATATCAGAATTGGTTATTATATAGAAACTGTTACGTATTTCTAGATGTACTGTCCTATCGGGATATCGATGAGAGAGCTTCTTTCGAGCTTTCGTGTACAAGTTTTTAGTATAAATTTACTAGCGTTCTATCAAGAATGCCGTTCTCTGATTGGCTATGCTACTCGCTTTTGTAGATAGCGAGTAGCGGATGTCAACAAAATGACGGCCGATTCTTTACGTTTTCGAAGGGTCTGCGAGGAGGATTTAGATAATTTACTTGTTAAGTTTTGAACGACTAGTAGATTTATACTATAAGAATTGCATTATTCGCTCTCGATCTTTATACGTGATAGCTGATTCGGGCCGCGCCCTCATCAGCTATCCGCACGCGATAGAAATCTCGACTCGTAATCTAAAGACTGAGGCGCATTGGTAGTCCTTGTGTCCTGCAACGAGAATAACGTTTGCCAGAGTGCAACGCGGACCTAATAAGCATGAGTGCATAACTGACATGAAGGACGAAAATTAATCACTACTGTTACATGAAGAGCTCTTTGACAATAACAAACTTGAGAGTTGCTTCTATTAGCGAAGGCAGAGCATACCGACGCTTGTTTGGTGGTGGGTGGGCAAACGCTTTTGCGGAGAGAAACAATGAAAGCTAATACATCACGCATGCATGCAACATCATCATCCATGACTAAAAATCTCGGACACGCACGCGCAGTTGACGTGGCCAGATTAAGCAAAAGCGAGTCACATAACGCTTCATGACTTAGAGACTTAAATGAGAAAACAGATTTAAAATGCTGCTTATCTCCTTACTCCAGTCGATAGTCCTAAATGTTCAATGACTGTCTTTTAGTATAATCCGAGACCCAAAATATTCTTAGAAAGTTGTCGGCTTCCATGTTGTAATCGTTGCGTTTTTCAAGTATAATGATACAGATGATGCTATATAGTAACAGTATGGCGGCAGTGCGAGAACAACATCACCAGCTCTCACTAGATGTCCTCTCGCCTAAAACCTTTAGAGTGTAACAACTTGTCTTTGTTCACTGCGATTATTAAACCGTTGAAGCCACACTTTAAGACGTATTGAGTCACATTTCTCAGGACTTTGTATCCATTGCGTTTTTAGGTCTTGTTTCTCTGAAATTTTCATGTTTTTTGGTAGACGGAATATGATATTCCTGCAAAACCTTGCAGCGAAATCCACCAGCAAAGTAGTACATTTCTTTCCCATTTACTCGATCAGCCATGTTGATTTTCAGTGGTGTTGTCCCTGGGTAACCTGGCTTTTTTGCCTCCAGTCTCTTTTCGAATCTATTCGCCCAAAAACTTAAATAAATGAGGGAGCTGAGACAGGGCTTTTCGTTTCCCGATGGGGGGAAACCGCCGCGTGAAAATCAAAACAAAGGATCAGGACTAAACAGAAATACTATTTAAATAAGAAAAACTATTTAAATCGTCGAAAAACCCGATCGATGTCTTCCCACGAGTGCGAACATATAAATGTAAATGCATTGCTCGAGTTGACGCCATGTTGCTTAGATGTCACGCTTCATTGCGTGTTTCTTCTCAGCCAATGGCGTTCAGGAATTTAACCTCTGTGAGTGGCAGGTCAGTTCACAATCCAATATTAGCACCTCCCACTGATGTCCGAGATTTCTAGCCATGGTCGCCATGTTGGTGCACCGTCAATAAAAGGTTTCTCATAACGCCGTGGCCACCACGCCATTCTCATTTCAATATCTAGTGATTCGTTGCATACGCTCGATATGAGGTCGTGATATAACATGAGCTCTTATTTAAAATAAAAACAAAACAATCCAACAGGATGTTGAAATAAATTATTATATTTTAAATTTGATTATTTTTATTTCTTGATAACATCTCCCAACAGAGAAATGCATTATAGTTTATATTTGTCCATGTAGTTTCAAGGTTTAAATTTTGCTTTAAAATTTAAGTTTTTTGCCCTTGTCTTCCTTCTTTTGCCCGGTTGTCTCCGTCTTCTTGTTGGAAGTTTCATCACCAATCGTCTTTGACTCTTCCGAAGTGAATTCCGGAGAGTCCCTTATGCATACTTTGCGTCCGAAGAACCTAGAGGAAAAAAATAGTTCGGATAAAAATTTGTCTGTGAAGATAACAATTTAGCAATTTGGCAATTTCTGCTCGACGTTTTTCTTACCCCCCGCTTGTAGAATGTGTGATTAACTGTACTTGATAGCTAAGATTAGAAGCAAACCTGTAGCTATGAATCCGAGAGTTGCTAGCAATTGGATTTATCCTTAGGTCGCGCTCGTTTTCTTGGAGCTATTCCGTAAGTTAATTTTGAAACTCCAAGAATAGGTAGTATTTACTGAGGTAGCAAAGTGTTTGGTTAATGGATGAAGTTAATAGATGATGATGATGATCGTAATATTATAGATCATAATAAAGTTACGAATACCGTAAAAGCTCTATTAACCCCCCTCTCTAATAAGCCACCCGTTTGGAAGTCGTTTTCTGCAATAAGTCCCCCTTTCTAATACCCCCCCCCCCCCCTTTTTGGGACATGAGTATTTGTAATGAGTCCCTCCTATTCCCTCTTACGAAATCCACTTCATGCAGCCCAGTTGGTTTATTTTTAAACAAATATGCACTCAAATACATAATACTCCTTGTTGCTCGATATTAAATAATCACGTTTCACTGTAGTTTTTTGAGTTTGGTACAAAGACTATTATAAGACGAAAACGGCGAGTTTGAGATTTCAAATAAGCCCCCCCTCTCTATTCAGCCCCCCTCTCTAATACCCCCCCCCCCCCCCCGTCAATAAGGCCTGAAATTAAATAAGCCCGCCGAGGGCTTAATAGAGCTTTTACGGTAAATTAACTAGAATGATAAGCGCTTACAACAAAAATGACTTAATTGGTAAAAAGTATTCAGATAAAATAAGAAAATGAAATCTATATTGCTAACTTATATCTAATACTAAGTCTATTAAAAAGGTATCTTTAAACCGTTCAATGTTTACTTTTGGAAGTCGTCCACAACTTTTTCGCAACCTATTCGATGATTTCTTAATACACGGCAGATAGCAGTATAATGAGCTGAGTCGCTACTTATTGTTCTGAAAAGCCTTTTGTCATATTGTTCCAAAATGATGATGATGATGATGATGATGATGATGATGATGATGATGATGACCGTTTTTTTCTGAAAGTTTAGAATCGCATTTAGAGTAAGACTTTTGAAAAGGATCAATGCAAAAAGCACGGAGAGATGCTTTCCACTCTCAAATAAATAAAACTAATTCAGCAGGCCATTTGCCATCCCTATCTCTGAAGGTTTTTACTGAACCCCACTACGGACTTTTTTTGGTAAACGATCATCAGCCAGTAAAGCTCTAGCAGTCTCATACCCCACAGTCCTGCATGCCAGTCCCCTCTTACAGACGTTGGATGATTCTTCACTCCTTTTAAACAGGTTAAGGTCAAACATGCTGCGAATGGCGTTACCACAAGTTGCTCCTTCATCTAGCTTGGCCATGCACACTCCACTGAAGCGGCTGATATCAGCTTGTTCCTGGCAACTGAGTTCCTCTTTAGAATGGCATTCGCTGTCCGCGTCACAGAAAGTACCTGAAGTAGAAAATCTTTTTATTGACATAATGGTCTTCGGGCAATCCAGTATGAAGTATCATGAAGATGTTTCTGTACACAATCTCCTACTTCTTTTCAGCTAATTCTCAGCACATCGAATTGGTCACTTGGCCACTTGCTCACTCAGTTGGTTTCTAGTATGTCCTTATTTGTTCTACTAAACAGATTCAGTTCGCTTTTTTTTCCTATACTTAAAATTAGATTATGCGCTCGAGATTTCTATCGCGTGATAAAGTAGATGAGGGCGCATGCAGCCCGTATTGTGACGTGTGAAGATATTATGCTTTCGCGCGAGAATCTCAGCTGGTATTTCATTGGCGTTTACATAATAGGAATTATATGTTATTTTCTCATTGTCAAACCTTGACTTCCTTCCTCGGAATTTGCAATACAGCGACCCCAAGTGCATCTGTATTTTCCATCCTTACTGTCGCACTGCCCTTTCTGTGTGCAGGTAGCCCCAGGGTCCAACAGCTTCTTACAGACCTTGTAAAACGCATCACAGTACATGCCACCTTTGCAATCGCTCGGTGTGCTGCATTTCTGTGAAGTACCGTAAAAAAAGATGAATCAATGTTTCTTTTTTTAACAATTTTTAATAAATATCTGGGTTTGTATAAATCTTTTGCGGCAATTGCTCCGAAGTTATAGAATCAGCTACCGCTTGCCATTAGACAAAATAATAGTTCGTGATAGCTCTTTCTTTTACCTGTAAAAAGCATCGAGACAGTTTATTATATGTAGAAAGCGTTTTTAAGAACTTTAATTATTATTATTATTATTATTATTATTATTATTATTGATCTATCGTTAGATAGATAGATTGATGATTTGATTCACTGTCTGAATGATTGATTAATTGGTGTTGATTGACTGATTGAAAGTGACTCACTGATTGACTGATCGACAGACTGACAGGTTGACTGATATATAATTTGATTCTTTTTATGTTCTTCAAAAATAGGCATGGCTTGAAAATGCAAAATATATAGAGGCTATGCAACCAGTCTCTAGAGATTCGAATGACAATGGGTTGGCTGCCATGTTGCTGGACAATAACAAAAGAAGCTAACGAGAAATCTTTTGTTCACGGTACACCAACATGGCGGTGATGACGTAACGCGCATACGCCCTATATCTAAAATTTGGTGTTGCTTAGGTCTTGGATATCATTAATGCCCCATTTTCAGTAACATTTGTTTTATAGCATCGAAAATCCCCCGCGTGTGAACAAGAGGAGAAGTTTGTTCGCACTCTTTAACAAAAATGTACTAAATTTACGTATGAATCGGCCATCCCTAGTGTATTTTTCAAATTGTACGGTAAAATGGTTACCATAGTTACGGCGCATTCTCAACATTTCGGGCAAACTTGTAACAATGAAACGTCCCAATTTCTTGGAGATAATCCAATGATTCATTCTGGGTGGCTTAGTTACGGTCTAGTTGTTAATATAACATAGAGCCACAAGCAAAAGAAAGTAGATTGACCCCTCTAAAGCGACTCACTATGATTTGCATGTGTTCCCAGTTAACCCTGCGACAAAAAACGCACCGAAAACAGCTCACAGAGTGTTTTTAGATATAAAACGGCTTTAATTTTGGCTGATTTAATTCATAACAAATTGAAATTACGTCCAATAGATGTATTTGTTGATATTTTTGGCATATATTGCCAACGCGATGGCTGTCATTTTTTACTTGAAACAATTTGGGTGTCAGGCAGGTTTTTTACAGGTACCGGTCAAAAGTTACGCGGTGCGAAGAACAAATCAGATCTTAACGCGTGACTTATTGTCTTGTCTTTATCGTAACAGAAAATTGTTATGTCCAGATCTACGGATTTTAATTGTTTGTCAAATTTTAATTTGAATCGAAGAGGGCTACCGAGTTTGAAAGTCTTGGCATTAAAAAAGTCAGCAAGATACTTGAAAGCGTGGCGAAGTTAGTGATGGCCGACAAAAAGAGTAAAAATACAATGAAAATCGCCAGAGCACAGGACACATAGTTTTTCTCCAATAACATTATCATTTTATATTTTTAAATCTAGTTAAGTCTGTAGTTTTCATAGATAATACACGACCCCTCGAGCATGTAAATATTTTGCTTTAACTACTGATCGTGTTTAAATAAAGGATTTTACTTACTTACTTACTAGCTTTAATTAGAACGTTTCAATTTGTTTAACAAAATTGTTTTAGACTTTTGAAAAATTATTACATTGTTTTGAATAACATTCGTTTAGTCGGTTGATTTCAAACACTGAATAGCCAACTTCAGCGATGTTTGTACCTTTCTTCAGATCGAGACAAAAACTATTAGACGATAACTCATGCAAAATTTGCTGGCTAAGGTTGTATCAAAAACAAAATCTTTCTTGAAAGATGACTTACATCTCCTGCAACATCTGAGAAGACAGGCGCAAATGGTCCCAGTTCAAACTCCATCGAGGGCATTTTGATCTTTCCATCTTTACCCTTTGGAAGCTTATTCTTGTCCAGGGTAGTAAGAGATTTGAAGATCTTCGACACAACTCGTGGTGCGGTCTTGTTTGCTGTGGAGACAGTTTCTGAAGTGACAGTGTATGTCTTGTAAGGACCGCGAGTTGAGTTTTTCACCTTCGTCGTGGTTTTAAGCTTCGATTTATCGCCGGGGACGAAGTCACTTAGGCCAACTGGCTGTTTTCCCGAAAAGAGGTCATCAAGATGCTCTCTCATGTTCGACAAAATGCCAAAATTTGGAACCGGGATGCGGATAGCGAACCCAGGAAAGAAACCTTTCACTTCTGGTTCTTCTTTGGCTTCGTCCTTTTCTTCGCTTTCTTTCTTTGTTTCCTTTTGTAGTTCATGTTTCTTAGACCTCTTGGCGTCGATCTGCAGCGTGGCTAACGCCAACAGCACAAGCAAAGCTGCTATCTTGTTCATTTTAGTCCGGGAAATCTGTCCTGAGCCCGTGGAGTCAAGACGACAATGTTTTGCCTTAAAGTTGTTTAGCAGAGTATCTAAATAAGGACACACACGTGGTCTTATGCAATTCGCCTCGGAAGCTTAATTATTTATTTGTTGATATAACTGCACAGGAATTGTCGCTAATGGAAAGTGTCCTTGTTTTAATGTTGGGGCCACCATTAAAGCTGACAAGCGTTTCAATAGCTATCAGCGGGGGTGGTGATTCTTGCGTTGGGTGATCGGTTTGCAATATTTCATTTTTCGAGAATGAAAAACATTGACAAGATTAGATTTCAGTGCTTTAGAAACTTAAACTGATTCTGAGATTCGGCTAGAATTATTGTTTTGGCTTGAGATCCCGATTAAGACAAAACAACTGCGCACAATCAGGTCATCTTGCACAAGTCAGAAAACTGACCTGGATTAATGTACCAGCGACCCCTTAGAAGCATCTAAATGCCGGATAAACTCGGACATTGGAATAATTTAGTGATTTACCCTTTTAAGAGAACTGAAAGGTCATAAGTGGCGTCACTACACGTGGAAAATATAGAACTTGGAATAATTACACATAACTGGTGTATTGGGTGACTTTTAGGGAACCTATGTTGTAAACACTTTAGAATAAAAATCAGCGATATAAAGAGTGAACGACGTTTCGATGGCGGACTCCATGTCATCATTATCAAGTTCGAAATTCATGGAGTCATCGAAACGTCGTTCACTCTTTTTATCACTGATTTTTATTCTATGTCACTGAATGGTTGTCTTTCTGTGTAAAATGAACCAGAACTAATATAGTAATCGTTGACCGTACGCGTTTTAGAAGAACAAGAATTTCTTCTGTTTTCCATAATTCGCCGGCTTCCTTTGTGTGCCTCCCCCTCTTCCCCTGCGCGCTTTCTTTGCAAAGTTGGATTGAAGCGGAAACTTTTTCATGCGTTAAAGTCCGTGAAGTATTCAACATTCAAGTGGGGGCTGGGAGAACGAGAAACTTGCTCAACAAGGATAGTTGCTTTACATAGAAAATTCCCGTTTACTTACTAGTCAACCTTCCTAAATTAACGATTGTCTATTACCCTTGAGCAGTGCTTGATAATTGGTTTCCTTGCGCCAATCAAAACATGGAACAATGAACCAGAACTAAATATGATGATAGACCCTTAGTATAGGAAAACCGTGGTTCTGCCCTGGTGTACCGGTACACAAGGTAATAACCATTGTTCTTTCTTTGTTCAGGAGTCATTTGTTAGCTGTTGTGTATTGTTTGGTCTTTTGTATCGGCCCTTGTGAACCGGTACACGAGGAAAGAACCAGAACCGTGGTCATAACGGGTGCCATTCTGTGTGATATGAACTTGTAATAATGAACTGGAATGATGAATCAGAATTAATGTATAAGCTGATCCTTTTAGAAGAATTCTGGTCATTCATGGTGTAAGTCTTAGAACTGTGGAAAATAAAACTTGAAAAACCTGAAATGAAGCATTCATGAACGTGAGCGTCAACTAATACACAGATGAACCCTTTTAAAAGAAACTAGGTCCTAATGGATGACATTTTGTGTAAACACAACTTGGAATATTGGCCCTGCTAATGAACCTGTTGATCCAACAAGTACCCTCAATTCGTACAAACTGATTTGGGAGAAGCGTTGCGACAGGACACATAAGAAATACACGTTATTTTGTAGTGACACAACATGGCATTCGCGCCCACAGGAGGTCTATTCCTTAATCCTGGAAACCATTATCACCCTCTCCCCCCTCCCTCCACACAAAGCTTTCAAGTAAACAGTCGGGGTAAAAGACTGACAGCCATCTCTAGGCTTTCATGCACTAGACTCGTGCGTTTTGACCCCGATAGCGCAACAGGTCATAAAAAAATAGAACTTGGAATAGAAACAAGGATGCCAGCTCCCGTAGTTTCATTGTGACCCTTTTTGATGCTGCAGGCCTCTAGGTCTTTGCAAAATCATCCCCGGTTACTTAATCAGTGCTCTTATATTGGGGAGCTAATTGACTTCTTCTGTTTTCGAAACAAAGGACACAGCCTTTCACCGTGAAGTACACGAAATTTGAAGAGAATCAGGCAAATTGTATTTCGCTTACGAACTCAGGCGCAGTTCTGTGCTCTTTAACCGTACGAAACTAGCGTCAACTCTTGTATTCTTCTGTTAGGTCATGTACTTCTCTCGTTTGTCGAGAGAACTATCTTGGAGTTCTCAGCTAGGAACCTGAACTCACGGTACCGTTGCCTCTTCCAGAGTTTTGGATTTGTTATTTGACAATTTTAATTTCTCGTGGCATCCATTTAAACTTTCCTATCGGTGACAACAAACATGACAATTTACGAAAATGCCCTCGCACAGTTCCCCTATTTTGATTTGCAAGTGATATAAAGAAGGCAGTTAAAAAATTTTCAAAACAAAACACTACGTAAGACTGATTTAAAGGTCGCCACACACAAGTCTCTGCGATAAGCCGCCTTGTATGCACTGCTTGGGAGACATTTCACTGGGTCAAGGCGCATATCAAGTACACACGAGACGACTTGTCGCAACCACCTGTCTATATGCAGATAAATGGAGCTTTCCTATTGGCTTAATTTTTTATTTTGTCGCGAGAACAGGTCGCATGACATTGGAAACGAGGCGATCTAACTGGAAATTTGTAAGTTTTTCTTATGTAAATGTATTCCTCCGCAAGAGCCTCCACAAGCAGGTTTCAATTCGTGCGTCAAGCAAGTCGCGGGGACAAAATTTGGTCTCCGCGACAGCATTTTTGCGTGAGACTAGGCACGTCAGACGAGTAGAATGAAGACGCGGGGCAAGGAACAAGTTCTTCGCGTCACTAAACGAGTGTGAAAGATCTCACTTCAACAGCAACCAGCCATCCTCATCTGGGTTCGCCACGAAAAGAACAAGGGAGACGCTCTACCTAGAGCGTCAGTCAGACGTTCAGCAACGTGCTATCGTAGAGGGTCTATTATAGCAGTAACGTGCTATCGTAGAGGGTCTATTATAGGGGTCCGTGCATTCCGCAAACCGCCATATTTTGTTCTTCCCAGACCGCAAACCGCCTTCATTTTCTTCTGAAGACCGAAACCGCACTTATAGCAGAGCGATTATCACCCTAAGCGATCTTTTAAATGTAATTAACAAATTCTTTACGATATGTAAGCACAATAATCGTATTTCTGTTCCTGAATACCTCTAAATTTTAAAAGAGGAGCTTCTTATTTCTAATTCCATTCAGTTACCTATAAAACGCCGCGGTCTACGGCTTACGATCAAAACAACCAGCGGAAAATTTCAGCTTGTATGTTACCCATAAAACCAGAAAAGCCACAGTCAATGAAGCTAGGTCACAACAGTTCACCGTAGCACAGCTGAACAGAAAGGGTTAAACGGTTTAAACGAGAACTGAAAAATATATTTCTTGATCTTCTGTGACCTTTTGGGTCAATGCAGGTGGCTGAAACCCTCGTCCTGATCACGTGACCATCCAAAATCTGGGTGGTAAAAAAATTTGATGGCAGAGAGCGGTGGCAAAGTCAAGAAACTGTTACTCTTTAACAGCAGAATTTTACAGGTATTTCTGGGAAGATATTGCCGAACGCATGATCGAAAGTTTTAAATAAATAACCAGTTTATTAAACCCTTTGGTAGTGTATAACACTAAATTACAAGGGAGGTGGTCAATTCTACACAAAAAAGCATAATTACACTTGACACAGAAGGCAAAAACAATTAAACCCTATTATAACTGTGAGTAACGAAACTACTAAGGCGGTCCGTTCTGACAAGGCGGAAATCAGAACGGGAACAACCAGACCTCAGCCCGTACACATGAGCGACACTCGTGGACTGTGGCAACAGGTGTGAGAGGAAACCGGACTCCTTGATGTTAGATATAAAACGCCTGCAAGCTTCATCACGGCGCGTCAGCAGCGTAGGCAAGCCACAGATCACTAGTGCCGACTCATAAGAGCAATCTGGAAAAATGACTCAGAGCAGACTTCTGCACGCTTTCAACCAACTGAACCAGACAAGCGGGTAACGCGGCCCACACCGGAGATGTAAATTCTAAAATGGCTGCACAAGGCTACAATAAGCTTTAATGAGATCAGCTGGTGGGAGGCCTGATTTCCTTAAGACACGTAAACGTAGAGACGCTTGCGTGCTTTCTTCACAATATAGTGGCTTTGATTAGACCACGACAAATTGTGCGACAGATGGACACCGAGCAACTTATAAGATGACACCTGCTCTATAACACAGCCCGACATCTGTAAGGGAGATGGGTCCGAAGACTTATACTTATACTGTAGGTACTGTAGGAAATCTATGCGTAACTCTTTACATTTGGGTGGATTTAGCTAATACAATGACTACTAGCATATGAACAAATATCCCTCGCTACAAAGGCTAGCAAACTGATTGAACATCTAGGAATAATTTCTAAGACTGACAAATCGTCCACATACTTAACTCTAGTTTTCCAGTCATTCACTAGGTTGTTGACGAGGACTGCAAACAACAGGGGGGCTAGCCTTGTCCCCTGAGGGATACCGCCCCTCGGGATAACGCTGCTGGACAACTACGCGTTTGAATCTGGAAACTTATCTTTTCCCAAAGGCAGGGAATAATTTCTCTGATACCTAAGAAAAAGAAAAATGCCGCATACTTAAAGAATTGGCGTCCAGTATCATTGTTAAATGTCGATTACAAGATAGCTACTAAGACAAGAGCAACTCGCCCAGAAAAGGTGCTACCACATAAGTCACCCATCTTAGTCAGGCTACATTTAAGGTAGAATCATCGGCGAAAGCATTCGTCAAATAGCAGATATAATGAACTTTACCAAAAGTATGCAAATTCCAGGAATAGCTATAGTTTTGGACTTTGAAAAAGCTTTTGATTCTGTCGAATGGGATTATGTTCAAAGGTGCCTTTCAACTTTCAACTTCGGTCCCCAACTTCGACAGTGGATTAGCGTATTCTATAAGAACATTTCAAGCTGTGTGCTTAACAATGGCCATGCCTCAAAACACTTTCACTTAGCACGTGGTGTGCGTCAGGGCTGCAATTCTTTAACTAACACTAGTGAGCAGCACGACGGAAGACTTGTGGTTGTAGTTGTAGTTTTCTTTTTATTTCCTACGCGTTTCGTCTCTCACGGAGACTTCATCAGGGAATGAATACAACTAACAT